>JAUPFT010000025.1:41023325-41300825 GCA_036936625.1 Parnassius smintheus behrii
ATAGTTGTAGCACTTCTTGATATTTTTCGAAAATGAATGAACATGAGTACGGTTGAAGGATGTTGCTCTGCTTAAGCTGGTCGCCTCAGGACTCCAAATAGACAAGAATGCGTTGTGCTTCATAAAACCGGCAAACCAATCTTTGCCAGCCTTTCCGTCTCTTTTCCAAGATTCTGGAATATTATCTATCTTGTATCGAATGGCAAGCTCGTAAGTTAATTTTTTGACATCGTCTGGTACCAATCCAAAGTAGATATTAGAACATTTTACTAAATAATCAGCTATCATTGTTTCTTGCTCAGAATTGAAAACTAGAAGGTTTTTTTATAACCCACTTCAACAGAAGTTCCCTCCTTTTTTTTTCTTTACGTATATAAACAGTGTTACTTGACAAATATTGTATTCAGTAGCAACATCTCCATATTTCTTGATTTTACCAGAACTTCTTCAGCTGCCAGCTCAAATAGTTCTTGAGACGTAGGCCCCCTTGTACTCTTCCTTTAGTAATTTCTGATTCTATAAAAAACATACTTATTGCAAAAAAACACTCGTTTAATATCACATACGGGGTACTCGTTTAATATTACATATGGGGTAAGTATTAACATGTTAATACTGACCCCACTCAATTTGTTAATTTCAGCCCAAAGGTCACTTTTTATATTTCATTAATTACAGAAAATAAACTAGTCAAAATAATTACAAACAAGTATAATAGTTTTAAAATCAATAAAATACAATTCTATTTAGGAAAAACTTTAATTAAATTTAGCAAAAAAATCTTAAATCAATTTGAATAACACTAAATTTACGGATTCTATCATGTTTATTTAACTGATTTTACTTATTTTTACTTCCCGACGTTTCGGGTGCTTTACAGCACCCATGGTCACGGGGGGGGGGGACTGAGATGTTTGACGTCCCAATGTCATTGTTAGCCCGGCTACCTTCAGTTTTTGAATATTAATTTTTGGTCCGATTTACGCAAAACGAACTTACAGTATCTTGAAGTCTTGCAGTGGTATGCTTGGGTTGGGTTTAATTTTGTTAATTATAGGATCCCAAGCAGATGGCAGCACCCAACCATCTTCTCTATTGAAATTAGGATGTTTTTTAATTTCAATAGCCTCGCGTATCATCCTTGGTAGGAATCGGTGTTCTTTTGCAAGGATTTGTGGTTTATCAAATCTGATGTAATGGTGGGGATGATCTTGAACATGTTCACAGATTGCAGACTTCCCGGAGCGTCGGTGCTTCACGTCAGCTATATGTTCTTTCACGCGGGTTTTTATGGATCTTTTTGTTTGACCTATGTAAGAGAGACCACATTCACAATCTAACTTGTACATTCCTGCATCTTGTAGAGGGATATTACAGTTGACTGATGGTAAAAATTGACTAATTTTCTTCGGCGGCTTGTAGTATATTTTAATGGAAGCTCGCTTTAAGATGTAGCCAAGCTTGTCTGTGACTCCTCTTACATATGGTAGTACAGCAGGCACACGCTCGACTGTGGCCGACTTCACTCGGTCACTGTGACGTAGGCGAGGGATCCGAAGCTTGTTGTCTTGCAACACTTGCTTGACATGCTGCAGCTCGGCGCCCGGGTGTTTTCTGTCACAGATCCCTCGTGCTCTCTGAAACAAAGATTTACCCACGGTAGCTAACTGTGAAGGATGATGGTGAGATTCACCATTTAAATATCGGTTGGTATGGGTCTTTTTTCTATACACAGTGTGACCAATAGTGTTATCAGGATTTCGAATGACTAAAACATCTAGGAAAGGTAAAGGATTATTTGCCTCTAATTCCATTATGAATTGTATTTTAGAGTTTATAGAGTTAGGGTGGTTTAAAAATGCAGTTACTTTGTCAGATGGTAAAATTGTGAAGGTGTCGTCTACGTACCGCTTGTAGAATCTTGGATTTACAGGAGCTGTAAGAAGGGCTTTCTCCTCGAAGTCCTCCATAAATATGTCGGCGACTATGGGAGATACAGTTGAGCCCATCACCGCACCATCTACTTGCTTGTAGAACTCTTCCTTCCACAATAGATAGCCAGATGTGAGGCAATGTTTGAGTAATACTGCATATTCAGCAGGCATGTTGTTTATAGGCGCTGCAAGGTGCGATCGGGGAAGTATTGAATTTGGCGAGACAAGCAAAGCTTGGGAGCGGAATAAAGTGAATCAGTGTGATTAATTATTGGTGTTTTAAGTTTAATTAGTGTAAAGTGAATTAAAGAGTTTATTTTGGTAATTCTATCGGCAATTTTTATTGTCACGAACCTCAAGCTCGTAACATTATGGTATTTATTTCCGCCCAAATATGTGTTAAAACTAGTGTTGAAATTTGGAATTTTCGACGCTTATAACTTTTAAACATACTCTTTTTTACTTTTTTGTTTCCATACAGGGCTAGATAATGATGAGACAAATTGAAATCATTTTTTATTTTGAACGTACACCATCAAACAGTGGAGATCGAAGGATCGTATGGAGATAGATCATACGACTACTAGTACATACATTCCAAAAAAAAGTATCAAGTACAATCTCTTCAAATTCTAGTAAAGATTTTTTATTAATAGGTAAGTGGGGTTTTGACGGTAGCACAGGACAAAGTGAATATAAACAAAGTTTTTCGGATATTCGGTTTATCGAGGATGGAAATTTATTTGTTACTTTATATGTTTCTCTACAGTTAGTTTGTAAATCTAACAATGTAAATCTAACACCTCAGACCCCGATCGCATAATATATATTTATATATACCAGGCGGTCCCATAATGAACTGGCCTGATATAGTTCAACGCGACATGTCGCTACATGTTGTGTTGCATTAAATAGTACGTTTATCGTGCACTTTATATAAGAAACATGCATCGACATGAAATGCTTAGTCTTAGTTTAACAGGCATTTGAATAACGAGAGTCGCGTATTTTTTCAAAATGTCGAAAACTGAGTATCGAAGTGTCATAAAGTTTCTTTTTAAAGAAGGTTTATCCCCTGCCCAAATAAAAGAACGATTGGATGGCGTGTATAAGGAGTCTGCCCCCTCCTATAGCACAGTGAAAAATTGGGTGAAAGAGTTTCGCCTCGGGAGAGAAACCGTCGAAGACTTTGGCCACGACGGTCGACCTGTGGAAGTGCTCACTCCCGAAACGATTGCTCTTATCGTAGAGGAGGTTCTGAGTGACCGCCGTTTGAAGATTAGAGAATTTGCAGCAAGGCTTGGGCTCTCTAAGAGTACCGTTCATCTTCACATGAAAAAAGTGAGTGCAAGATGGGTACCGAAACTTCTTTCAGCGGTACAGAGACAGGAAAGAGTGCGCTGCGCTTCGGAGTTTTTGGATCTCTGTGGCGAAAATCCAAAGACTGTGATCGAGCGGCTAGTGACTGGTGATGAAACTATGATCTTGTATTATGATCCACAAAGCAAGCGCGAGTCAATGGAATGGCGTTATAAGGGTGAAAAACCCCCTAGAAAGGTAAAGGTGCAACAATCGACTAAAAAACTGATGTGCACAATATTTTGGGATTTTCAAGGCATTTTGATGGTGGATTTTAAAGAACGTAATACAGTCGTGAACGGCGAATATTATGCTTCTTTAATATATAAATTACGAGACAACATAAAGGAAAAACGAAGAGGCAAGCTGTCTAAAGGTGTCCTGTTGCTCCATGACAACGCCCCTGTTCATACCGCTGGTGTTTCGAAGGATGCAGTTCGTCAATGCGGGTTCACAGAAGTTCAACATCCACCTTACAGTCCAGACATGGCCCCGTCCGACTATTATTTATTTCCAAATTTAAAGCGGGACTAAACAGGAAGAAAATTTTCAACCGATGAAGAGTTGCAGGCGGCCGTATTCAGTCATTTTTAGGATAAAAAAGGTGATTATTTTTATAGTATTCATGGTGATTATATTGAAAAATAAAATTGGTTTCGTTTCATTTCCTTCATTGGTTCATAGTTAGGCCAATTCATTATGGGACCGCCTACGTATATATATATATATATATATATATATATATATATATATATATATATATATATATATATATGCTGCATGCTGCAACAGAATCAGATGCTTCTATAATTCTTAGACTGTTCAACGATAATAGTCCACTGCGAACATATTTTAGAGAAAACGATGTATTTATTCTTGATAGAGGTTTTAGGGATGCAATTCCATTCTTGCAGTAATGTGGTTATAAGGCTCACATGTCTGAATCTAAACAAGCTGGTGAAATCCAATTATCAACCATTGCTGCCAACAATACCGGATGTGTAACTTTGAAGCAGGTGGGTGATTGAAATCGTAAATGGGAGTTTTAAAGGGGACTTTAAATTATTTCGTCAGAAATATTTTAATACTGCATCTACTCATCTCATGCTATACTTTAAAATTGCAGCTGCATTAATAAATCGATTTCATACGTTGATTCGTAATAATTTTCGTGCTGTAGAGATATTGGCAATTGCTCAAGCCAAACTAAACACTCAAAAATAATTTAGCCTCCCTATGTAGAAATACACAATTCAAATAGAGTGTGAGTACGATTTGCCAGCATTAATGGTAATCTTCCAGAGCTGGATAACTTTCCTCAGCTGACATTCCAGGATCTAATTCTGTTTAGTCTAGGAATTTATCAAATTAAACAAGCTCGTAGTTATTACGGGGTGCATGTCAGGGCCTCTGGAGAATATAAAATCGAGGTATACCTGCAATCTGTCCATGATTTTGGTCCAAATAGTTATCTATTGCGAGGTGGGATACAATCAAGGCACACTAGTAAAAAAACTTATTACACTTATATACTAGTTGACACCAACCCATCAATTGCTAACACTAGGGCTGCTCTTACTGGGTACTGTTGCAACTGTTTGGTAGGCAGACGCACTGTTGGCTACTGTGCACATGTCATGTCAGTTGTCTGGTTTCTATCTTGGGCACGGCATCGAGATGAGGTTGAACCACCTGCATCTTTTTTAAATGATATATTACTTTCAAGTAATGATATTGAAAATGATGAATAATGATTATTAATCTTAATGCGTATTAATATTTTAATATAAATGATGATTTTTGCTATAGTTTCTCCACTTGTGGAAACCAAAGTTTTTTGTGGTGTTCTTTTCTTACTAATCCTGTAGATATAGCTTCTGCCTTTAACAATCATTTTATTGATTTGACCCGTGAATCAACAACACACACTAAAGCGAAAAATGTAACCATTAACAGCGCGTATGTCAACTCTATGTTTCTTAGACCTATGTCTGAAAATGAGGTTAGAAGGGAAATAATGCTATTAAAAATACTAGATCTGAAGGCCACGATGACATAAACACAAAAATAATAAGAAAATGTATAATTGAATTAATTTAAATCTTGACATATTTAATAAATTTTTCATTTTCGTGTGGAATCTTTCCAGATACATTGAAACTATCAATAGTTAAGCCGCTGTTTAAAAAAGGCGAGAAAGATGATATTAATAATTATCGACCAATAACCCTAATGTCCTAATGGAAAAGCATTTTCTATTTTGAATTATGTTTCGCAATAAATCAAAGCTAGACGCATTTAATGCACTTGCACATGCATTTTTTCCATAATAATTTTTTTATCAGAAGTTTAACTGGTTACCCTCTCTGCGGTGACGCCCATGGCCAGTGCCATTATAAATCATAGAATTTCTATCATTATAAATTATAAATCACTTAATTGAAATTAAGACTTGAAATTAAATCATTTGTCTGTTGACAGCCAGTCTGTCCATGGCAGAGCCATGCTGCAGTTACATTAGTGGTATAGTTGTAGTACGAATGGATCGGCTCGACCGTGAAAGGACCAGGCTCTCACAGAATGCGTAAAATAGCTTAATGCTGCTGTGTTTCGTATGGTGAGTGTAGAGAACCGGCGACCCTTTTTACTGGAAACGATGCATTCCATCTTAGTCCTCACGCATTTTGATTCGTAATTGAGGATAGATGTGTATGTCTTTGCACACCCACCACAGCAACCACTTACCTTTAGTGGACTGTATGCTCGTTTTTCACTGTTATAAAAATGTTCCAATAGATGGCAGACTCGAATGGGTTAAGGTGTGAGACTAAGTTATTAGACTAGAGTATTTAACACAATAGCACAGCGATACCCTTCAGGGGCTTAAATCTAATATTAGTCTATAATAACATACTAATGTAGTTAACAATAATGGAGTTTTAACAATTTTGTTTGTCATTTCTTCTAGTTCTATGTAGTTCAATAGCCGGATTCACACCGGACGATCCAAAATTGATCGGCGATCCCGCGATCCGCAATCCAAGATCGTGATGCGTGGAGCGTGGAGCGTGGATCGTTCTAGGTCGATCCAACAGCAATCTTTTGCGATCCTGACTGGCTGCTCCAACGCGCTCCTGCCTATCCATACTGAATCAGTTGAATTTTGTCTGGCTATGGAGTCACACGTGCAACGACGGCGACGAATAGCCGTAGCAGCAGCAAACTACATTTTACTTGTTATATTTTGTTATATTTACGGCAAAAATTACGAAAACGAAAAAGACAGTATTGGGTTAAAACAAATTTTAAAAACCGGTTGGAATATGGGACTCGACTTTACAAAGAGTTAATTGATGATGGAGCTGAAGCTAATTTTGCACGAATGACTGCAAATAATTTGACTTATTGTGTTCACTATTGGAGAACAAAATAAGAAAGAATGATACAAACTATCGTGATGCCATAACTGTTAAGGAAATACTACTAATAACGTTGAGATTTTTAGCAAGTAGAGATTCTTACGTCAGTCTACAGTATCTTTTCAGAGTGTCCAAACAGTCAATATCAAAAATTTGTGAAGCAATCATCGACGTTTTGAAGGATTATGTAAAAGTAAGTGAAATTATACAGTATGTAACAAAAACCCTGTTGGTCGTTTCAGGGACGTATAGGTGTACACATAGGCATGGCAATTATGATAATGAAAAAATTTTTTGCTTGCTTTAAATGGGGTTTTTGGGTTTCTAATAAGATAACTTAAGAAATATTAAATTTCTAAAAATATTATTTGCTTCTGAACTTACCGACACGTGGCGACATAATATTATCTACGTCACAGAATAAATAATAGTCTACGGCCGATATGAGGTCACTGATATGGCCGACTCAAAGCAAGCCGCTAAGCGGCGCGTGCGTCCCCAATGTTTAATCTTTATACCTATCTAGACTCAGTTATTCTCCGAAAATTTTAATTTCAAAATAATAGAAATTATAATGAAATGGATATTATTTCAACCCCAATGCACATAGTATTTGAATACTTATGTTATAAATTTCCACTTTATTGCTAAATAGATCTACGAAAATATTTAAAAAGGTTATTTCATACATAAAATATCGTGATTAATTCCAAATTTGCAACTATTTGTAGGAGAAATTTAGTATGTATTTTTCATATGAAATATTATTCGATAAAGAATATGTAGTAGGTAGTAATTATTTTTTTAAATAAATTCATATTGTCGCTTATTGCTAGCATATAATAAACAAAACAAAATTAATAGGTAATATACGCGGCGTTTTGCGGGCTCTTTGAACTCAAAAGCGAAAGCCGACGAAGGACTTAGGTACTAGAAAAAACCCAAAAAAACTCTACTCTTCGAGTGATTAAAAGTAGCGTCCACTTTATGCCGATTAACTAATTTTGATCCAATATCTCTTATTTATTCTGTGCTTATATTTGGTAGTAATATTTAAAAACATGGGAAGTTCTATGAACATAAAATTTTGTCACAATTCAGTGATCAAAAATAAAAATAAAAATAAGGGTTGTTTATCGTCGGTCGATAAAACATATAAGCCGGTGCCGGTGTCGCAAATGTGTGACAGGTGGACATATTGAACAATATCTTCGTGGTCGTCGTATTTATTATTTATTCTGTGCTGTTCATATTTGGTAGTAATATTTAAAAACATGGGAAGTTTTATAAACATAAAATTTTGTCACAATTCAGTGGTCAAGAATAGAAATATAAATAAGTATTTTTTATCGTCGGTCGATAAAAAAATGCTAACTATTAGATTTTGAAAAACACATCAGCATAATAGTTTAAGCGACAGTAGCCTAATGGCAGGGCGCAGACCGCGAACTCAAAAGGTCGTGGGTTTGAATCCACCATTCGACTACTGTCGTGAACCACTCCTAACACAAGCATTTTCAGCTTACCAGGAGGGGTTAAAGGGAATATTAGTAATGTTAATTAATAGGAATACTAATATTTTTTAAAAAACAAAAAATAAAGAAAAAAAGTTTGTAGCGCGCCGATACTTACCTATGTCACCCGATGTTTCTCTATCCCCTCTCGTACGGTGCCCCACCTGCGCCACGGGATCGCGCCACTCGTCCGAACCTTTGACTGCCGATACAAGCAGTATGCCAGCCGACTAGCTCTGAGCTATACATATGTGTATTATTGTTTGATCCCGCGCTCGCGCTGCGTTCGCGAGACGCCGTCTATGTGCTTACGTGTCAAATATTGCCTATACTGTTACTATTTAAGTGAATAAACTGTGCATTCGGATTATTTGTAACGTTTCATTTATCATGCGTGACCAGTGAACGTTATATTGGCGCCCAACGTGGGGCCACGAACGAACCTACCGTGGCTCTCGAAGTTTCTAGTGCACAAGTACGTACGCGAGTGTATGCCTAGTGTACCCACGCGTTTTTCCTTGATATTGAGACGTGAACTACAAGGACACAGTCATAATGCCACCGCGAAAACCGCGTAATAATGACTCCAGTTCGGATGAGGAACCGGTGAATCCGACACCTGTAAACCCGACACCGGCAGCACCTGTGCTTATGTCCGAGAACCAGCTTTCGTCGCTTCTGGCCGCCTTCTCTGCGGCACAAGCCGAGGCAAACCAGAAGCTCGTCCAGTCTCTTCTGACATCGCACTTAGGGGCGCCGCCGAAGGTCGATTCAAGCGCTGCCGGCGCGGCCACTGTCACGTCACCGCGGTCGTCATCTATCCCAGGAACATTCGTAAAATGCACTACACGGTTCGACGGTTCATCTCAACACCCGGAAGCAGTGGAAGCATTCATTGACGCGGTGGAAATGTATAAGGATTGTGCATCAGTTAGTGATGAGATGGCACTTCGCGGTATCCCTATGTTACTTCAAGGAGATGCTGCAGTGTGGTGGCGTGGAATCCGAAACGAAATACACTCGTGGTCGAATGCTGTGAAACGCTTGCGCTCGATGTACGGAGTTCCACGACCTGCATATAAGTTGTACCGAGACGTTTTTGCCGCCGAACAAGGATCGGAGCGTGCCGATATTTTCGTCGTAAGGATAAGGGCTTTGTTAGCGAAACTACCCTATGAATTACCAGAGGAAGCGAGATTAGATATGATTTATGGGCTTCTACATAAGAGAATCAGAAAACGATTGTCGAGAGATACTGTGAATGACATCGAATCTCTCATTGAAAGATCTCGAGCTATAGAAGAGTCGCTGACGGAGAACGCTGCGCTGCCACCGCTCGCGCCGCCACAACCGCTGGCGTCGCCGCTGAGTGTGCCCGCGAGACCTAGCCGCAGGCATGGCGAGGGACTTCAACATAGTACTTCGGGTTCGAGTTCGACGGCGCCGCAACTGCGCGCCCCCGACTCCGCTTCGCAGTCATCACGCGACCGTGTGCCTGTGCCGCGTAGTGATCATTGTGTGAGCAAAAATAGTGATGGTGAGAGAAAGCTATTCTGTGTTTACTGCAAAACGCGAGGACACGTCCGTGACTCCTGTGATAAGTTAAGTAAAAGATCTCATTCTTCTAACTCAGGTATTGTTTGTTATAATTGTGGCGAGAAAGGTCATATTAGAGTAAATTGCCCTAAATGTTTACAAAGTATACCTTCTAATGATGACATTAAAGTTGAAAATGTATTTTCGTCCATCTTTGTTAATAATTGCATCTCGAATTCGAAATCCGATTGTAAGGAGCAAGGTCGGCCTATCGTACGAGTGAGTATAGGGGGATACTCGGGTACCGCGTTGTTAGATACCGCCGCGCGTCGTAGTGTTGCGAGTTGGTCACTTTATGCGTTAATGAAACGTATCGGTTTAAATTTTCGTACCGAAATGATGTCGGTAAAGCTTGCGGACGGTACTATTAGGAATAGTGAGGTGCTACTTACGGAGGTCAATGTTCAACTTGCTTCCTTAAGTGTACCTATCGAGTTCATTATTTTACCGAATGCCGTCAATAACGATACTTTGTTAGGTATTGACTTTATAACAAAGGCTAGAATGATTATTGATTTTGATAAATGGAATTGGCGTACAGTTGATCAGCCCCGGACATTTCACGCCTTGTCATGGGAGACTCGTCGCGAACCTGTTGAGTGCGCCGCCGCATTGAACGTGTTGCGAGAGGACGAGGCCACCGTGCTATCGGAGTCGGAGAGGTCTAGACTGGCGAATCTATTAGGTGAGTATTCTGACGTTTTTGATGTTGTCGGAGAACCGACACCATTCGCCGAACACCATATAGATACCGGTGACCACCCGCCGATTGCCGTGCCCCCGTATCGGGTCACGCCTGCGAAGAAGGAAATCATGCGCGCCGAGTTAGACAAGATGCTGGCTGATGGTGTGATTGAGGAGTGCGAATCCGCCTGGGCCGCACCATGCGTCCTGGTACCGAAGTCTAATGGTACCTATAGGTTTTGTGTAGACTATCGCAAGCTAAATGCGGTTACCAAGACAGATGCATACCCCATGCCGCGTATCGACGAGCTGTTACAGTCGACCAAGAAGGGCTGTGTGATGAGCTCGCTAGACCTCCGTAGTGGGTACTGGCAGGTCAGTACGGCGGATAGGGATAAAACGGCCTTCGTTACACCTTTTGGGACCTACCGCTTCACGCGTATGCCGTTCGGCCTGAAGGGGTCTCCGGCAACGTTCCAGCGTCTCATAGATCGCTTCCGGTCAGGACCTTCACTTGGTGGTAGGCATATTCTAGGTTATCTTGATGACCTATTAGTAATTTCAGAGGACTTTGAGTCCCATTTGTCTGATTTACGTGCGGTATTTGAGCGTCTTCGGATGTTCAAGTTAAGAGCCAACCGTGAAAAATGCGTGTTCGCTAGGGACCGGCTCAAATACCTAGGTCACGTAATATCCAACGACGGTATATCTCCAGACGAAGATAAGGTGCGTGCTGTCCTAGAGATGAGAGAACCGACTAATCTCCAGCAACTTCGTACCTTCCTGCAAACTTGCTCTTGGTTTAGGAAGTTCATACCAGAGTTTGCGAAGGTAGCTGAACCGCTTACGCACCTTACCAAAAAGTCACAGATCTGGCAATGGGGAGATGATCAGGCCAAAGCCTTCGTACATCTTAAGTCCCTTCTGGCTTCACCACCCATTCCTGTTCAGCCAGACTACTCGAAGCCATTTATCCTTAGGACGGATGCCAGCGATTTTGCCCTAGGTGCAGCTTTACTCCAGGGGGAGTCTCCACAGGATGAACACCCAATCGAGTACGCGAGCCGTCTCCTCACATCAGCCGAGAAAAATTATACCACTACGGAGCGGGAGGCGCTAGCAGTTGTGTGGGCCGTGGAAAGATTCCGTGGCTATATTGATGGTCACCAGGTAGTGGTCAGAAGTGATCATCAACCCCTGAAGTGGCTTTTTTCTGTCAAATCGCCTAGTGGTAGGCTTGTTCGTTGGGCTTTAAAGCTACAATCATTTGGTCTCCAAATGGAATACACCCCTGGGAAGGTTAACGTGCTAGCTGACGCACTCAGCCGTCCAGTCATCGATAGCACTTTGACGGAATGTGGTGTCTGCCCCGT
The DNA here is from genome assembly GCA_036936625.1 of Parnassius smintheus behrii. Classification (NCBI taxonomy): domain Eukaryota; kingdom Metazoa; phylum Arthropoda; class Insecta; order Lepidoptera; family Papilionidae; genus Parnassius; species Parnassius smintheus. The sequence continues at coordinate 41,035,205 of JAUPFT010000025.1, forward strand.
GTCTGTGGATGTTCCACGTTGGGATGCTACATCAACCCGTGAAGCCCAGCTGGCTGATCCAGAAGTAGCCAAAATCCTTAAGGACTTGGAAAGTTCTGATGAGCTGTCAGTTCATCGGTGGTCGGAGAGGGGGTACCTGATAAACCAAGGTGTATTGTACCGGTACGTGGACAACACCGATACTGAGGAGCCTCAGCTGGTAGTACCTGAGAGTTTGCGGGGCAAAGTTATGTTTGAGTGTCATGACTCGCCAACCGCCGCTCATGGAGGTATTCAACGGACTTTGCATCGTATATCCCAGCAGTTCTATTTCCCTGGTATGAGACGCTATATCACCGATTACCTGAAGACCTGCACTGAGTGTCAGCGGTATAAGTCTTCCAACTTGAAACCGCCCGGCTTACTCCAGACTCCGGTACCGGCTCAACGATTCGAGGTCATCACCGTCGATCTCTTTGGACCGTTACCCAAAGGACCTCAGGGTGAAAGGTGGATTTTGATAGTGGAGGACACTGCTAGTAAGTGGGTCGAACTGTTTGCTCTAACCGAGGCCACAGCCGAAAACTGTGCGAAAACTCTTGTTGGTGAAATCTTTATGAGGTATGGACTTCCTAGGCGGATGATCTCCGATAACGGTGTCCAGTTTGTGGCTGATGTTATGCAGAAGGCTCTGTTTGTCCTAGGCGTAAAACAGAACCTGGTGCCTTTGTATCACCCAGAAGCGAATCCTGTGGAACGGAAGAATCGGGACCTCAAATCTCACCTCGCCATTCTCGTGGAGGGTAACCATAAGCAATGGTCTGAGATATTGCCTTTCGTCCGATTTGCTCTTAATAGCTCAGTCACCGTTTCTACGGGTACCACTCCGGCTTTCTTGACATTTGGACGTGAGCTCCGGTCTCCTTTGTCGGTTCAGGCTGATCTACGAGCGGTCACCGAGTCTGAAAACTTTGTCCCTCAGATTACGCCTTACCTCTTGAAGCTTGCTGACTCTCTCTCGGAAGCTAAGGAGAACATTGAACATCAACAGGATCTTCGTAAGCTCCAAGCCGATTCCGATCGCCGTGGTTCGGATCCGTTACAAGAAGGTGATCTCGTACTCATGAAGACACATGTCCTGAGTAATGCTGCTAAGGGTGTTACTTCTAAATTCATCCCGAAGCAGGATGGTCCGTATGTGATCTCCAAACAGGTCAGTCCAACTACCTACCTTCTAACTTCGCAGAAGACTGGTGAAGGCGTTGGTAAGTATCATGTGTCGGATCTGCGTAAATACCATGACAGGGGTGGTGAAGAATGTCCGGAGCCGGTTGCTCCTAAGCGTCGTAGGGGTCGTCCGCGTAAGGATCGCAGCTAGGCGCTAACTAATAGTTTGACCATTCGTGATGTTCCCTCTTGGTCAAAAGGGGGAGTATGTAGCGCGCCGATACTTACCTATGTCACCCGATGTTTCTCTATCCCCTCTCGTACGGTGCCCCACCTGCGCCACGGGATCGCGCCACTCGTCCGAACCTTTGACTGCCGATACAAGCAGTATGCCAGCCGACTAGCTCTGAGCTATACATATGTGTATTATTGTTTGATCCCGCGCTCGCGCTGCGTTCGCGAGACGCCGTCTATGTACTTACGTGTCAAATATTGCCTATACTGTTACTATTTAAGTGAATAAACTGTGCATTCGGATTATTTGTAACGTTTCATTTATCATGCGTGACCAGTGAACGTTATAAGTTTAAGTATTTGTTATTGTGTGGATTTATAACACAATGTTTCTTGTTGTAAAAGTGTTTTAATGTATATTTACTAATCCTAGCTATAATTTAATTTCTTAATAACACTTACGGACGCTGTCTGAAGTAAATAAATAAATTATTATAATGATTTAGAAAATATCAAAATTATGTTATAGAGTACAATAGCTTTGCCACGTCTATGTAAACAAACACGCATCAAGCACCAGTAGCGCGTTAGCATTGATATTGACGGTTGTGTTTTATATTGCGAAATTAATATTCCGCCGTGAGTGACTCGTGTGTGATGTCTTACTCAAACGAGGTATATTTTAATATGTTGATGTGTCTCGGGAAATGTAAATGTAGTGTGATATTGAAGATGACTTAATTACTGAAGGTAACTATTAAAGGTTAGATAATATTTTGTCATCTAAACACGAAGGTCATCTACTTCATCCAAAGGCTCCTGACAATAATCTAAAATCTAAATAATCTGCTTCGGGATTCAAAGTGCACTGAAGTGCCTCTTGGGAAGCAAACAAATCTTTATATATTTTTAAAACTTGTAAATTTTCCCAATTAACTCCAAAATGATTTGTGAGAAGTTTTTTGACATCTCTCAATTTATTTTTATTTACGGCTACAATTTTGGGTAAGAATTTTGCGTCAATCATTGAAATGGTTTTCTGCCGTTGACAAACATTAAACGCTGTACCAATGTCGCTTTTGTAAAATAATTCGCCTCTAACAAGAACGTTGCCAGCTTTTTTAGAGCGGACCAAAATAAATCTTTTGCATTCCTTGAACTTTACTTTCCACGATGTCGTTTGAGCCAGAATGCTTCTCCAGTCGCTAACAACACAATCAACACCAAATCTGACTATGGTTGACGTTTGGGATATTACATCTTTTATTTCATCGGGGTGCAACATGACCTCCATTTTTTTAAATTTTTTTTCTATGATACCGAATTGTCGGTCAGGGGGCATATAAGAATGCCCAGTTACTGGAAAAACCACTTCAATGGTTTTAATATTAAGATTTTCTAATAACCATTTGCAACAGGCTCCAATTACTATGCTATTTTTATTTTGACCACCGCAACCATCAGCAAACAAACGGCAGATGCAATTAAGTCATAATCTTTATGGAATTCATCCTCAGTACAGCAGTACGCAAAAACTTGGTCTCTGATCATCGGTTGATTTTTTACTACCCTCAACCATAGTTAAGTTATAGAAATATAGTTGGCGACTATTGTAACATATTTGGTCGGGCAATTTTGGCAGCGGTAAGTTTTTCTGACAGTTGAAGGATATTATCTTTAAGCCAGGTGTTGATTCACGTAATTTTTCAAAAAAAGTGTCCGCCCTTCGTTTGTGGACTGTTTTTTCTGTCATAAGTATATTTTTTTCTTGGGGATCAGTAGAACTCTTTATTTTTTCCGCCAGTTCTAGACACTTTGAACAAACATCGGTGTCAGTGTATCCTGATCTTTTTTTGTTTTGTTGGTATAAAACTTTGTGTGTAGTAATAACAAATCAGGCATCGCCATCAAAAACTCGACTCGGAAGTGATTTAGATGCGTACCTTAGGAAAAAAGAACATACTCTTTACCTATTGTTAGTGATAACTTACTCTGTATTAGTTAGGAGTAGTATTATAAATCACCAGCCAACTCAACTTCCATTAATTAATTAAATTGTTTAATTAATATTGATAATATTAAATAAATATTTACAAAATTATATAAATATTTATAATACTATATAAATACTTATAATATTATATAAATAAAATAAATGTTAAATAAATATTGATAAAATAATTAACGGATTAAATAAATATATGTATTTGTCAATCATCGTCGTGGCATGCCATCAGTCCACGCAAAAGTAGTATTAAAAAATTGTATTAAAAATATAGTTGTCGAGTTGTTTCAACCCTACAGTTTACTTTACCTGTTTTTCTTTGCAACGTTTCATTAATTTTCGGAGTGTTTCTGACGTTTTAGCAAAACGAATTAGTGGAAGTAAACGATTAGTCACAATTGTTGGATTACTATAACATTATTAAAAGCGCAATGAAATAAATTAACTTTGCAAGCTAAAACTCGAATAATGCATAAAACATTTACGTCAATATTACTATCAAAACGAGTTAATCGCCATCTTGTAAAGCGTCCAAATGCATGCCTGTGATTGGTCAAGTGCACAGAATAGCGCCTTTGTTTCTCGTTAGGTTATAAATGCCGTCTTAGAAGCCAAAGACAGATTTGTCACTGAATTTGCAACGAATATAGCCGTATTTGATCCGAAGATGTCTAAATATTCTGTATGGTTTTCAATTCTGCATGTTGCCCGATTAAAAAATGAAGTGACCAAAATGACAGATTGCCACCTTTGATCCTATATGACTCAAATATTATTTAATTAAAATTTAATTTGATTATTTTTATTTATTTATTTATAAACTTACACGTAACACCTTAAGCTAAAGGGGAATAGGGCGGACTTAATGCCATGTGGCATTCTCTGCCGGTCAACCCTGGGTGGCAAGGATAATTGTTGGCAGGTGCGACCATTATACGTAAATAAGTGCTTATACATTAAAATATACATATATGCAAATTACATACATACACATTACATTTAAATATACACACATATAGTATCAATATACGTACAATAATACATACATACATATATATAATATATATACATGCTTATAATCTTCGTAAATAAATATCCAAATGAATGATATATATATATATACATATATACATACATATACCTCACCGGCACGGAAACTTGGCCACTCGTGAATTTGCTGATTATTTGCACTGAAACGTTTTTTTAACAGTAAATTAACCCTCTATAACTCAAAATCTTTAAATTACATATTTTTCATGGAATCGGATAGGATTATGAAATTAATAAAATACGTATTTTTTAAAATTATGTAATTTTTTATAAATCAAGCATAATACTACAAAAAAGGGAGTGTAGCTCCTAGGCAACAATGAGTTACAACAGTAAAAATTAGTTAATATCACTTTAATTGAGAAGAATGTAAATCAGTTACAACAGATGGAAATTCCTGAAACAATTTTTGTTTTTGGTATAACATAAAGCTACGCCGCATTTATCACACACCGTATGAGTAAATCCAGCACACTTTGGGAACTTACAACGGATTTTTTTTTCTGCCCATTGAGGCCAGTGACCGACTTGATCTTGGCGGACTGCTTGTGGAGGTACATGTTGGGCAGGTCCTTTGTGTTTCTTTGCTAGGATTTGACCTTCAATAGATCGGCGTATTGTTAAACCCGTTTTCACCCCCATCTTGCACAACGTTTCGGCAATTTCCAGGCGAAAATCTGCAGATGCCATGATGGTCTTGTTGGGAATGTTTTTATACTTGCAGACTCTTTTATAGAACAGCCATGCATTAGCCATTGTTAGGTCTAAGAAGTGATAGAAGAGACGCATCTGCCAACGTTTGCTTCTCAGTTTTATCTTGTAGATGCCCATAATGCTATCTACAAGGTCCACACCGCCCATATGACGGTTATACTCGCTCACAACATTAGGTCGCGGGATGTTTATGTATCTTGAGTTCTTTTTGTCGTATCTCCGGACTTCGCTTATAGGATTTAGACCAGCAAATGTGGAAGCCAATGTAACAAGCTTATTGTCCTTCCATACAACCGTTGACACGTCGACGCCGTTGACATCAGCTATGTACTCTTCAGAATATCCTCGATCTTTCTTCATAATCTCTTTTTCTGACGACAGCTTGCAGTCAGGTATTCTATTCCTTCTAATAGTACCTAGCCCAAGAATACCTTCTTTTGCTAAATATTCCAAAAGATGCAAGGATGTGAAGTAGTTATCGAAATAGAGCCTGTAATTTTGGTGTCGCGGAATCATACGCGATAATCTCACTACTACATTGGAAGAAGCTCCTAAATCTGGCTCGTCGGGTCTGACAACATTCTCTTTGCCAGATTCAATCTCTATTGTATAAGCAAAACCGGAAACACCACTCAAAACATATAATTTATAACCCCACTTATGCGGTTTCTTGGGATTATACCTTTTCAGCATGTTACGCGCTTTTGTAGAGCAAATTTGCTCATCTACACAAAGTTGTTTTTCTAATGGAACTTTACCATAAGATTCGTTCAAGGCATCAACGACTGGGCGAATTTTGAAGATCCTATCGGAGTCAGGGTGGGTCCTATGTAGACATTTAGTGTTATCATTAAAATGCAGATATTGTCTAATCTTTTCAAATTTATTAGAAGGCATGGTCTGTTGAATTACAGGTGTACCCAAGACGGAACTCCAGTGGTTGGTCACTCTGGGTAGCTGAATCAGTGACATCATATATACTACCCCTATAAATTGACGCATTTCTGTCTCCGATACACGAAACGTGCTGTTTGGGTCTTTTTGTACCACGTAGAGGTTTGTCTCTTCCGAAATTCTCTTTATGAGTTCTGGTGGAAATAAAAAAAGAAAGAACTGTATTGGAGTATCAAGGTCCAAGATATCAGAACTCAATGACTCATTGCCAGTAAAAGCCAGCTGCTGTGCATTCAGCTCTAAATTCTTCTTTTTCCACCGTAATGTTAGCTTTTCAGGCTTTCGACGTTTTACAGGGGGATCTGAAGTACCTGGAATGTCTGAACTAGATAAGGCCGGCCCTACTTCTACCTCAAAGTTGGAGTTACGGTCGTCATCATTCAAGGTGTCTACTAGTGCATCTATGTCGAATTCAGCTTCCAAAGATTCGTCAATCGACTCTTCAAAATCTGGTTCAAAGTCAGGATCCATCAAACTATCGTCATCTAAGTCGAGTCCATCTTCACTTAAATCACATTGAAGTGCGCAGGCGATTTCGTTTTCATTTAGGTGAATTTGGTGAGCCATGCTAAAACAAAATAATAACGAGTGTAAATATCCACAGTGTTCGTACAAGATAGTTCCCCTTTCCGCACAATGTAGCCTACAAGACACAAACACTAATAGTCACCTAATACATAAAAACTGTAAATTATCAGCAAAAATATAATAATATGGTAAACTATAAACACTTACCTTACAGATTATCAAGAAAAGAAACACCAAAAAACAAAATAACTATTTTCTTATATTTTTTGTCTTTTAACATACTCTGAGCATTTGAAACTTTTCACTTCACTAACGATATTTCGTTGTTTGAGGCAAGTAGCGACATCTAGTTTGACATGCTTGTACTAAATTGAAAGAAGAGAGTGTAGACAATACTCTACATTGCTTGAAAAAACGAATTAATTTTACTTGGAGAATTTAGGAAAGGTGAAACGGTATGTTGCCTGTAGTCTACCATACGTTACAGAGGGTTAAGGGTAGATGCATTCAATAAGTGTCTCTAATGGTTTTAGAACATAGAAATTTAATGTTTACTTCACCGAAATTTTTCTTTTCAAGATAACATGTTTTCACTAAAATTAACATCTTTCCATTGTCACTTTAAAAACACTACAAAGTTAAAAATTAAGTCTGTTTCTTTATTGTCTATCAGTTTTAATATCGGGTGTTTCCTCCTCTAGCCCTGATAACCGCTTGCATTCGATCTGGCATGCTTTGAATGATGTTTCGGACATCAACTTGCGGTATGCTGTCCCAAGCGGCCAGCGCTGCATTTCGGAGCTCATTTAGAGTTTGTGGCGGTTTGGAGCTGGACTTTATCTTTCTTTTGAGCATACCCCATACATGCTCAATTGGATTTAAGTCCGGGCTACGAGCTGGCCACTGTAATTTTTGTATTCCAACCTCTTCCAGATATTCCTCTACACAATGTGCGACGTGCGGGCGTGCATTATCGTGCATGAGGAGGAATGGGTCGTGTCCAATGAATCCCGAATAAGGCATTACGTGCTCCTGAAGAACTTCCTCGATGTATCGAGTAGCTGTAAGCCGATTATCGACGATGACCAACTCTGTACGTGCGTCGGAACTTACACCTCCCCATACCATTATTGAGCCTCCATGGAAACTCACAGTTTGGGTGGTGGTAATGGGTAGAAACCTCTCTCCTCTTTTTCTCCACACTCGTTCTCGACCGTCTGGAGCACGTAAAGCTATTCGACACTCATCTGTGAACAACACTCGAGCCCATTGCTCGTGGGTCCAATTGACATGTTCTCTTGCGAACTGAAGTCGGGCTACTCGGTGCTGTCTGAGAAGTTCTGGACCTCGTGCTGGTCTACGAGCTTTTAAATTCACTTCCTCCATTCGTCTTCTCACCGTACGCTCACTAACATTAACGCCTCTTGCGATTTGGAGCCGCTGGCGTATCTCAACAGCGGTCAGGTAGCGGTTTCTCAAAATCTCCATAACAATAAAACGATCGTCCCGGGCCGATGTGCACCTTACACACCCACTGCCTGGCCTGCGGGTGTAGCGGCCTGTCTCCTGGTATCGTTTCAGTGAATACTGCATTGAAGACCGTGGTACGTTAAGCACAATAGCAACTTCACGCTGTGTCAGCCCTTGGTCAATTAATGCTACTGCTTGTGCTTGTGCAACTTGTGCTGGTGTTAATGGCATTTTTATTGGCTTTAAAGCACCTTTAGTTATTTAATTAAGACACAAGATCACAATAATTGAATAACCTTACAGTAAACTTTTCACAACACACAAATTTAAAATGTGAACTTAGTCGCTCAAATGACCCGATTCAACTAAAAATTAAAGAATTCGTCATGGTGCACTTAAACATAATGAATTACCCTCTTGAACTTGAGGGTAAACATTTTTTGACATACTTGCATAACAAACATTCATCAGACACACTTAAAGCTTTTGCTATCGCGAGATAACCGCTTGGCCAAGTTTCCGTGCCGGTGAGGTATACATATACACATATACATATATATAATATAATGTTTGAATAATAAATAATGAAATAAATATTTGAAGTAAAAAAGAAGAAAAGAAAGACAAAGTTAAGGAAAAATAGCGTTAATTAGTAGTTTCCTTCAGGTAATGTTTTCGGAGGAGAACTTTGAAAGCTTTTTTATTTGTGGCATTCTTAATTTCGTTGGGGAGGGTGTTCCAAAGTTGTATAGCTTGTATCGTAAAAGACGACCTGAAAAAATTTGACTTATGCTGTGGAAACCTTAACCTCAGACGGTTTGACTGTCGGAATGTTCGACCGTCGATCGGATGAAAAAAATGAAAATTATCCTTAAGATAAGAAGGCGACCTTGGATCGTTTAAAATTGAATAAAGTACAAGTAAAATTCTAGAGCATCGCCTTTGACGTATAGGTAGCCATTTAAGCTTTGAACGATAGGATGATATGTGGTCATACTTACGTAAACCAAAAATAACCCTTATGGAATTATTAAGAAGGCGCTCCAACTTGTTTAGAAGATTTTCTGACAGATCTGGGTAAAATACATCGGCATAGTCGATAACAGGTAGAATAAGGGAATGAACCAGCGTTAGCTTGATTTTGAAGGGTAGGAAATTTTTAAGACGATAAAGGGAACGCAAGGTAGCAACAACTTTACGACTAACTTCAGAGATCTGCAATTTCCAGGTCATAGTTTTATCCATGTACAGGCCAAGATTTTTTATGGAATCACAATATGGAATCAAACTTCCATTATAAAATACAGGAGAGAGATATCCATAATCAACCTTAGCCAATAATTGCGAACTTCCGAATATTACAACTTTGCATTTGGCAGGATTAACAGAAACGCCATATTTACATGACCATTCTCTTATGGCTTCCAGGTTATCATTTAATTTGTGTATTACAAAGTTAAGATTATTTAAGCTTGACTGTACATAGAGCTGGAGATCATGCGCATACAGATGGTACGAACAATCTAAAACTGAGGAGATAGAATTTATAAATAAGGAAAACATAATAGGAGAAAGTATTCCGCCTTGCGGCACACCAGATTCAATTTCAGCCCATGCAGAAAACCGCTGACCTGAGCGAACCGATTGCTGGCGACCGCGAATATAAGAAGAAAACCATTCCAAGGCTGGGGATGAAAATTTAAGGTGTTTAAGGATGGATAGGAGGATACCATGATCCACTGTGTTGAAAGCGTTTGAAAAGTCAATAAGCACCACCACTGTTAATTTTTGCTCATCTAAGCCCTTTCTTATATCGTCTGTGACTTTGATAAGCGAAGTGGTAGTACTGTGACCAGAGCGAAACCCCGATTGAAATTCATTCAGCAGGTTATGTTTTGCAGCGAATACAGATGTTTGCTTAAAAACACAGGCTTCCAGAACTTTAGAGAGGTATGGGAGAATTGAAATAGGACGAAAATGGTTAGGGAAAACAGGATTAGGTATTTTAGGAAGAGGTCTTACAAAAGCTTTTTTCCATGCAGAAGGGTATTGACCTGAGTCCAGAGAATAATTTATAATGTGTGTTATAGCTGGAAGAAGGTACTCAAGAATCATAGACACCATTTGCTTACTAATTTCATCATAACCCACAGCCTTGGATTTAATGGCTAACAGAGCTTTTTTAATTTCATCCTGAGTAACAGGGGAGAAACAAAAGTTAGGGATCTGGAGACGCTGCATTGATTCTATAGAAGCAATAGTTTGAGAACAGACTTGAGGGTCCAATGAAGTAATAGAAACAAAGTGACGATTAATGTCATCCAAATTGAGAGAGGTGCCATATTCCGGAGAGTTAGTTTTATTAATTCCGATAGACTTGAGGAATTTCCATAACTCAGTAGGCGAAGAATTAGTTATTTTGTCATGAATGTAGCGGCGTTTAGCATTTCGTACCACCTGATTGCATCTGTTTATTAGCGTTTTAAAGTTAGACCAATTTTTTTCTGAGCGATTCTTTTTATACTTCTGGAAAGCCCGATCTCGCCGTGCCATTGCCACTTGTACCCCTTTAGTCATCCAGGGAGCAGGAGGACGCTTAACTTTTACATAATGTACCGGAGCATGAATATTATACAGCTTCAGGATGCTATTATTTAGAAAGGATATTTTATCATTGACGTTAGAAGCTGCCACCAAAGGGCCAAAATCAATTGAAGATGCGTCTCTCCTGAGACTCTCAATATGTATTCTTGAAAAATTGCGTAACTGCAGAAAAATAGGTTTCTGTTTTGGAGGTTTAAGTTTATAAGAAAAATAAATCAAGTCGTGACGTGTGAAACAAGGAGCAGAGAGCTGTCCAAACTGAATCACACGATCAGAAGAGGAAGTAATGATGAGGTCAATCAACGAATCATCAGTGTCAGTATTTCTATGAGTTGCCGCCAATGGGAGAATGCGGAGTTCGACTGATTCAATGATTGATCGAAGTTTTTGGGAGCGAGAAGTATTTTTTAACAAATCAGTGTTGAAATCACCCATTATCATGCAATGTATGTACTCAGATCCAATGGTGTCAAGAGCCGTCTCAAGTGAGGTAAAATAATCCACAGAAGGAGGACAATATACAACACCTAAAACTGCCCTAGCACCCATAATGTTTATTTCTAGAAATAAAAACTCAGCAGTGGCAGAAAATGGGGAGGGGGAAGATAGAACAACTTTATAAGGAATATATAATTTTCGTAGATATATAGCGACACCACCTCCCCCCTTCTCAGTCCGATCATTGCGTATAAGAATGAAATTAGGTAATGGGTACAAACTCGACATAATAGATGGTTTTAGCCAACTCTCAGATATTAAGATAGCATCGACACAGTCTAGTGAGAATGCTTCTTCTAAGTAGGAAAAATGACTTGAATATGACAAACATTAAAATATTTTTTATGAGGCAAAAAAATATTACTTAACTGATCGCGTAAGGGAAGTAAATTATCTGTAAGATCATTACCAGAGGCGTATGAGGAATCTGAACTATAAATGGAATAAAAAGATTCATCATCAGACATTATTAGCTTCTAAATAGATTTATATATAATATGTATATTAGATAATAATAAATAATAAAATATTAAATATATTAAGAGATAAAACAAAGTCTAAGTATAAAATATCTGCAACGCTATACGTATAAACCAGAAAATCAACTACTCCACTATCACTGCTCTATCCCATCAGTTGACTGATAAAGATAACAATCATTATTTTTAAAAGTAACTTTAAATTAATAGAACATTAAAATACACTATTATACAAGTAAATACAGAAACAGGATATAACAAAACATCAAAATTAAACTAATAAGTCCACAATTAATCTTTCCCAACGGAAACAAAATCAAACGTTTAATTTGTTAGTGTCTGTGTATCCAAATCATTTCTTAAAATCAATGTTAACAGGGATATAGTATAAATTGTAAAATTTAGTCATGATATAAAATAACATCCGTTTGCTAACAGTATTTTAGAAACATTAAAACACACTAGGATGCAAGGTATAATACCTTTGCCTGTACTTGGCGTATCGTAATTACAACAATAATCTTTATCTTTACAAAGTAACAAAATAACAGTTTGTTCATATTTTTCTACCCACTTATTATAAAAAAAATTCTAATATAAAAAGTAAATAATAAACAATATTAAACCTCTAGTAGTTTAGTTAAATCAATTAAACTAAGAAGATAAATATAGTGCAACGATAATTACAAAGATACGATCATTAGGAATAATAAAAGGCTTGAATGATGCCAAGTAACATAGGACTGAATAAAGTAAACTTAATTATTTTAAAGAATCGTAACAACCTTGAGAAAGTGTGTGAAAATATCAACAACGTCATTATTTTTTGGTCACAACGCGGCGTATCCTTTTTTTTTTTCGTTGCTTGGACCCGATTGTGCCCCTTGATAGCGTGAGACCACTTCTTTGTTGTGATACACCAGAGAGATTACCTGTGCTATCTTCGGTTTTGGGAGGTGATGTATTTGAAAGAGGAGAATACCCTGGCGAGTACTTGGTGACAAGATTATTGAAGTCTTCCTCTGAAGTTACTTTTGCCCGACTACTATCAGGCAGTTTAATATAGACTGTGCCATCAAGCGTCCAGACATTCCTCATGCCAAAGTACTTCCTGGCCTGCTTGTGAATATTTTGACGAGTCTTTGTGAGGAACTCAAACAATGTGAAAGACGTACCTTTTAACTTAGCCTTAGACTTCCAAACTAATGATTTTGTATGGTGATCATGGAACTGGACGAGGACTGCTCTAACTTGATCTTTACCTTGTGAGCCCAATCTGTGACACCGTTTGATCGAGGTTCTGCTCACATCAGAAAGGCCCATTTTGCCATGCATTAAGCTTAGAACCTTATCAATTAAGCTTACTTCAGAGTCCTCGGGGATGCCATTGAATAGCAATACATTTTGCCGTTGCCGCATGTCAAGTCCATCAATCGTGTTTATACAACTTCTAACTTGCAGTTGCAGTAGACTAAACATTTGTGTGACCATATCCTTGAATGCATAAAATTCCTGACTTAGCTGCACTAACGTTGGATTGGATGGGACCAGTGCAGCCATCGAATTCTGCGATCTTTTGCATCCAGCTGACTTCCAGTTCTTTCTGTATTTTGTCTACATTATTGATGCTTGCCATATTGTAATCGTAATGTAACAGTGCTTAATGGTGATAAATACTAGTGTTGCTGATGGGTGAAGCAGTAAGTTATTAAAAGCTTTTTTATGTCGAGTTTTCTGAAGTAAAATTATTTCTATACATTTGAATACTGATTCTGATAACACACTTAACGGGAACCACGGGGTTTTTGTTACATATTGTATATTTAAAAGATTAAACTCTTTATTTCAAACTTAGCTTATACTTAAGAATATATAAAAGTTACATATGTTAATTCAATTGGTGGTGATTGTGTCACGGAGAAGGCTGCCAAGTTGTCGAAGTAGTAGAAGATGTTGATGGAAGCGGAGTCATTGTTGATTCTGAAAGTCGTTCTGTATGCAATGAAGTTGATGGAAGCTGAGTTGTTGTTGATTCTGAAGGTCGTTCTGTATATGATGAAGTTGGAGAGTAATATCCATAACTTTCTGGTCTGTATCTGCCTGTGTCAGCTTCAAAAATAATTTGAGATATGGCATGTTTTACATAAGTTAACGTTATATGATCATATTTTCGTAGTTCGGTAGCTATGTATTGTCCAAAAGCGGTGTATGAAACTGTCTCTGGTTGTTGTAGTTGAGCACATTGATGAAGTAGTTGAAATGCTTCCGAAATGGATTCATCTGTTATCATAATATCTTCGGAACCATGTGAAGATGTTTTTTTTTCTTCTTTTATTTTGATTCCTTTTTTGGGTTTGAACATTCTGTTGGGTGTTTTGCACATTAGATTGGGCAACAGGTTGTTCAGATGGTACTGAAGGTTCAGTTCGTATACTCTGATCATTCATATCTTGCATTTGATTATTAACATTCTCTGTTGTGTGATTGTCTACGTTTTCTAGAGCATTTTCATTGATAGCATGTTCTCCGCTACCAGTGGTGCTATTACTTTCTTCCTGTAACAACAACAATAACAAAACATAGTAATCATAGTTACACTTTTTTCATATGCCATCAAATGAAGAAGAGTGGCTCGGAGTGTCTCAGGAATTCGACCAAAAGTGGAATTTTCCACATGTATTAGGAGCAATGGATGGCAAACATGTCGTTTTGCAAGCGCCTTTTAATAGTGGCAACGACTATGATAACTATAAATTGTTTCCAAGTATAGTTCTTTTTGCATTAGTAGATGCAAATTATAGGTTCCTTTATGTGAATGTTGGGAGTAAGGGCAGAATATCAGATGGAGGCGTGTTTAAAAGCACAAAGCAATATGAGAAACTTGAAAAAAAGGAGCTAAACATCCCATCGACAAACATTTTGCAAGTTCCTTATAAAATTGAAGTGCCCTATTTTATATACATACATAAACACTCACGCCTGTCACCCAGAGGGGTAGGCAGAGACTACGGACTTCCATTTGGCACGATCCTGACATACCTCTTTCGCCTCCTTTACATCCATATATCTACGCATACATGTTCGTCGGTTAAGGGTACTTCTAACGTGGCCCTTTTCAAAATATCGCCAATTTGGTCGATAAACTTTTTTCTAGGGCGTCCCTTCCCGACTCGGCCGTTCATATCTGCCACATAAATTTGCTTCGTCATTCTTTCCTCATTCATTCTTTCTATATGACCAAACCACCGAAGCATTCCTTTCTTAATCCTGGTCACAACATCATTTTGCATACCACATTTATCTCTTATCACGCAATTTCTCACCCTGTCATTCAGATTCAACCCTAGCATATTCCTTAAAGACCGCATTTCTACAGCATTTATTCTACTTTCGTGCTTCTTCTGCCACACCCAGCTTTCACTACCATACATTAGTGGGGACTAACACATTATTTTATACTTGGTGATAAAGCTTTCCAATTAAATGAGTATACATTGAAACCGTATGAAGGTGATGCAGAAAGGGGTTCGAGTGAACGAATATTCAATTACAGATTATTAAGAGCACTTAGAGTTGTAGAAAACGCGGACGAATTTGGAGTACTAAGCTCCTCATCCAAATGCTGTTGGAGCCAGAAAACAGTTTACCTTTATATATAACTATTTACGAAGTAATTCTAATTTAAGATCACCAGTATCTTTTGATACAATACAGGGGAATGGAAAAATAGTTCCTGGAAGCTGGCGAACGGAACAGTCACCAACATCACTACTACCGATAGATGCTATACCACGAAGAGCATCACAAAATGCCAAAGATATTCGGTCCCACTTAGCAAGACACTTTATAAGAAGCGGGGCCACTGTTTGGCAAAATGAAACTTATAAAAATTGTACTGTGTTTATATGTTTTATAAGTTACACCAATACTGTTGGAGCCAGAAAACAGTTTACCTTTATATATAACTATTTACGAAGTAATTCTAATTTAAGATCAACGGTATCTTTTGATACAATACAGGGGAATGAAAAAATAGTTCCTGGAAGCTGGCGAACGGAACAGTCACCAACATCACTACTACCGATAGATGCCATACCACGAAGAGCATCACAAAATGCCAAAGATATTCGGTCCCACTTAGCAACACACTTTATAAGAAACGGGGCCACTGTTTGGCAAAATGAGTACTAATAAACTTATATAAATTGTACTGTGTTTATATGTTTTATAAGTTAGCTGCATTAAGAGGAATATAATGTAGTTCAGTTCATTATACTTTAACCAATTAAGTATGTATTTTATTTAAAACTATCCTGTCCCTAAGTTCTAGATTATAATAAGAAATAAATTTTATTACATAAATACAAAAATACTTTATTGACACCAAAGGAAAACGTTAACTGGACAGATAATACAAAATAATACAAACAAATTTAAGCCAATAATTATTATTATATTAGTACGTCTACTGCTGCTACAATACAGGGGAATGAAAAAATAGTTCCTGGAAGCTGGCGAACGGAACAGTCACCAACATCACTACTACCGATAGATGCCATACCACGAAGAGCATCACAAAATGCCAAAGATATTCGGTCCCACTTAGCAACACACTTTATAAGAAACGGGGCCACTGTTTGGCAAAATGAGTACTAATAAACTTATATAAATTGTACTGTGTTTATATGTTTTATAAGTTAGCTGCATTAAGAGGAATATAATGTAGTTCAGTTCATTATACTTTAACCAATTAAGTATGTATTTTATTTAAAACTATCCTGTCCCTAAGTTCTAGATTATAATAAGAAATAAATTTTATTACATAAATACAAAAATACTTTATTGACACCAAAGGAAAACGTTAACTGGACAGATAATACAAAATAATACAAACAAATTTAAGCCAATAATTATTATTATATTAGTACGTCTACTGCTGTAATTAAGTATGTACTTACTACTTAATCTACCTTTACTTTAGGAATTATAATATTCTAATAATTTAATTATACTTTAATGGTTACCTGTAAGTTTTTTTTAATAAAAATAAAATTACAGGTTAAGTAAAAAATAACTCACCTGTTGGAGTGTATCCCTTGTTGTCCCGGGGTCATTCTTATCCGCCATGAAAGCAAACTCGTCGTAAGCAAACCATTTTGATTTGTAAGTATCTGCAGCACCTGAAATAAACAATAAATTAATATAACGGGCAAATATCAATGTCCGTGAAGTCACTCCCCTACCCAAAACTTTTAAACATTTAATACCCTCAACGCCAGTGTATCATTTTTGCACACGCTTGTTAAAACATAGTGTATCAAAAATGATACATACGACCTATTGCGTTCGAAGCGTTGTGTACCAATAATGAATACGCTTTTCATAGATTTTGTACTATAAATAATATCCTCTGGCCTGGACGATTGGTTTGCTATATTTGGGATTGGGTTATGAGAAATATGTGAAAAAAAAGTCATGAATTAGTTTCTACATAATTATATTAAGAAAACAACTACAAAGAAAGACACAAAATAAGATTAATTGCTAATTTTTGTTGAAACATTGACGACATAAAAAAAATTATACACTGAACATTTTGTGTATATTTGGGGTGCTTTTTTATTTTTTCCTGCAATTTGTGTTCCTGCCCTCCCATAAATTTTATAGCACTCCAAACAACGACCTCGAACTTTCTTATCGTTTACAATGTTTTGGACCAAGTAATGCTTGTCGTCTGGTCTCGATCGTGAAGGTCTGTCAACATTCGTTAAAGAAATTCTCTCCAGCAACGCATCAATCACTTTTTCACGAAATTCCGTGAATGTGTGTTTCTTTTGAAGTGAATATTCGTTGTACAGGAAATGGGCATTTACTACACTTGTTCCCCAAATTATTTCAAATGCTAATATGCGGGACCATTTGGTGCAGCGTCGTAAGGCTGTACCATACGTGGCCATTTGGTCGCTAATATCTATAGAAGATTTACCTTTATTGTAGTCAGCTATATATTTGGGTTTAGTGTGCATTGCGTTCGTATTTCTGCTATTATTTGGCACCATTTCAAGAGCAGACGTTTTCGTGGTAAGCATCCGTACGTCACGTTTATCACGCCAGTTAAGAACAACTATGCCTTCATTGCTCTGCTTTGCCATTTCTCCTCTCTTCGATTTGGCCTGTACAACTTCCTTTGGTAAATATTTTCTATTAACCCTTAGAGTTCCTACTAGATGGGTTTTTCTATTACGCAAACGTAAGGCGAGACGTACACTGGTATAATAATTATCTGTGTACAATGTTCTTCCTTCACCTAAGAGTTCTTATTCCAAAGACATAACTGTTTTTTTCTGAGACTTCAGTTTGCGCGTCTCTAGATTTGCCACAGTAAACAGACAAGTTCCAAGTATATCCTTTTTGGTACATATCTTGAATACTTTGATACCGTATTTTGCACTCTTATTGGGTATATATTGCCTAAACAAAAGTCGTCGTCGCCAAGGTATCAGCGATTAGTCGGCACATATTTTTTCTCCCGGTGTATATGTTTTCTTGTAGTTATTTATAAACTTGTCAAGTATATCTCTCAACTTGTAAAGCCGGTCATTTGGGTCAGTTAACGTATTATCTGAGAAGTGAATAAATTTGAGAATCAACTCGAATCTGTTCCTAAGCATTACAGTTCGTGCAAATGGAATATTGTAGAGCTTATGAACGCGCCAGTAGTCTTATCAATGGCAGCTTCACCAATCCCATCCAACCAATGAGTGCGAGAAATTTTTTCATTTCATCCAAGGTAACAGGAACCCAGGCATGTTGCCTAGAACCTGAAGGAATATCATTTGACAGTAGTTGCTGCGTGGCGTATAAATTCGTTTGGTCTACAATATGCTGAATAATGTCGTTAGTTATGAACAAATCGAAATAGTCTATTGGCGAAGCATTTGCAAGAATGCCTGAGTATATTTCTTTGAAGCCTGAAATAGGCCCGGTATATTCCATCGGCGTTGGACCTTCTTGAGTAGGCATGTGCCACTCTATAGAGTCGAGATTTTGTTTTAGCCACTCGGATGTTGTACCAGAGAGACTTGGCTCATTATTACCAGTAGTAAGAGTAGCTGCAGATGTACTTGACATACTAATTGTAGCAGATGATTTACTTGGCATTACTTCGTGCAGAAATCCTCCTCTGAACTTCATGTAAAGGGGGCAGGTCACTCTCAGTGAAGGTCGATGCTCGCCTAAAAGATAAAGGTGGATTCCAACTTTCGTTAGCACTGTCACTCTCCGAACTAGCCGTCGCATTACCGTCACTTGGATAATAATCCGGATCACACAATGAGTCGTCACTTTCGTAGTCCATTTTGATTCACTTTTCTCACTCACGTTATTTACGTTTTATAGAATATTCTATAACAAAACAAAAAAAAGGAGTTATAGAAAAACACAACAGTCGTTGTTTTTCCAAAGCTCCTTCTTTGTGATTTCTTCGTGTTTGATCTGAAACAAATATAAAATAATCAAATAAACTAAAACATACCGTGTATCCAAAATGATACACATGGCCCATGAGATTGGTTAACAGAGAAATGTCTTTCATAGGCCGGTGTATCATTTTTGATACACATTCCTGAAATCCTGAAAATGAAAGGGGTGACAGCTGGATAAATATAACAGTAAAAAATATAAAAATGCAACATTGATTAAAAAATGAAATTTTAAGAGATTGGGCTTGGCGATGAAGGTGTTAAGTATATCTTTTTATCTCAAACTAAGTTACGTTACTACGTTGTGAAGTTTTAAACAATATATTTTATTATTACTACTAATAAATTAAAATTAAAGCTTCTACTGAACTATAATTATAAAACAAAAGGAATTATAATTTCTTACCTGATCCGGTAATACGAGTCTGTTTTTCTCTGAATCGTTCACTTCTGTAGCCACCCGACAAAGACTTCATTTTTTTTCTTTAGTTCTGTTGTTGCAATATTGTTTATTTGCCGACTAATTTTCTGCCAGGCATTATCTCTTACACCTCTATTTGTGTAATTGGTATCATTAGGATCCCATACATTTATTTTCTTTATATAGGGAAATTAAACGGATACATTGCGAATTATCCATAACGGCGGATTACGCGATTCTCACAACCGTCCAGACCGCGCGCCAAACGACTGAGGCCCCTTTGTTCGTAACCAAAAAACCGACAACAAATGGATCGCACGCGGCGAGGAGCGCGCCGTGCACATGGATCGCGCGCGGCACGTCTACACTTCACGTTCCGTGGAGAGCGCTCCATGCCGCGCGCGATCGGAACGCTTTGGATCGTCCGGTGTGTCCGGACTATGTACGGCTATGTGTGTCCGGCTGATGTACCTACAACTTGATTTTATATGAACTATTCAACACTGCACTATTTTAACTTAAAATACCGGTAAAAACTACTACAAATAGCTTTTTGTTTATTTCTTGGTTATTTTAAAATTCATATTTTAATTGTTAATTTCTCGGTTTTAAGTTTAGAGGTAAAACTAATATTACTATTGTAATCTATAAATTATAAGGAATAAATGGACATGCATTTCGTTGCGGGACGCGAAAATTTGTGGTGGGCCCATTCTCCATACAAAAATTGATTGTCTCCTTTAAAGAAGAATTTAAAAAATCTCTAATTGAAAAATGCTACTACTCAATCGATCAATATTTAAGTGACGCATCAGTAGGCATATTATAAAGACATTGCATAAAATATAATTCATTTGACATTCGATTAGACTGTATATTATTGTAAATATCCCGTTCCTATAATTATTACATCATCTCTATATTCGATAAATTCCTCGACAAAATTGAATTAGATCCTGGAATTTCAGTCGTGGAAAATTATCCAGCTCTGGAAGATTACCATCAATGCTGGCAAATCGCATTTTCACTCTATTTAACACGTTAACTGCCATAGTAAAATTTTGATGACGTTTTTTATTTTTGTTTTTTGGTTGTATATTCAAGTACATCACATTATATGACTATTTTAATTTGTTTCCGGTGATTATAATGTAAAATAAAGCAAAAAAATAAAATGTCTGACATATGTGCCTGACGAGGCCCAAACGAAACAAAACATAGCTATTGGGCCATGTCAAATATTTTGTCAGGCACCGTCCGCCGGCCGCCAATTTATTTGCGCGGGAAATCACTCGGTGCGGCGCTCGGCCGTTTGAACAAAAGTACCTACGCGTGTCGTAGTTCATTCCTTGCAGGTTGCAACCCGTCCGGCGCGTGCCATGGGATGTGTACCTAGAGTGTTTATTTAGTCGCTTCGAATTATCTGCGGAAGTGCACGCACCCATTGCTCTAGTTTTTTTGTGTTTTTGGAGATTTTGTGTGACGATAGCTATTGTAATCATGTCCACTATTGATAATACGTGTGATTTTGAATTATCGTTGGTAGATCTGCAAGCAATTGACGAACTAGAAAAACAACTGACTCAAAGAGATTCCCCGTTTTTAGAAATTCCATGTTGTAGTGAAATATGTGACGATACAGAAGTAATTTTGCATAGGCGAGAAAACAGAAAGAGGCGGTATGTGATAGAAAGTGGTGACGAAGATGAAAACCCAGAACAGCAGGTTAGCACAAGGCTTGAGAGCGATTTATGGTATGAACCAGCGGGTAAGCAAAGAAGAATTATACCTTTCACAGAGTGCCCTGGTTTGAAACCTTATAGTTTGAGAAATACGATGGCAAAATCAAAACCAGAGGAATTTCATTCTTTGTTAGTTCCGGATAGTGTGTTTCATGATATAGCTATGGAAACCAACCGATTTGCTGCTCAGACAATTACTCAACTTAGTTCAAAAAATCAAATAAAACGAGGATCGCGACTGCTTGGTTGGTCTGATACAAACCAAGACGAAATCAAAAGGTTTTTTGGTTTGATTTTATATATGGGCATAGTTAGATTGCCTAAGCTAGCTGATTATTGGTCAACAGACCCTCTGATTTGTCAATCTTTCCCGCGTACGGTTATGTCTCGTAACAGGTTTGAAATTTTGTTACGAATGGTACATTTTTCTAACAATGATAACCAAAGATATGGCGACCGTCTGTTCAAAATACGTGAATTGGTAAATACTTTGAATCTCAACTTTGAAACATATTACTATCCTCAAGAAAATCTCTGTATTGATGAGTCTCTGGTACCATTTCGGGGTCGCATTATATTCCGACAATATATCAAATTGAAGAGGCACAAATATGGAATTAAAGTTTTTAAATTATGTACTAATCCAGGCTGCACTAACAGAATTCAAATATATGCGGGAAAGAGAAGTGAGACCGATACTACAACCCCAACCAATGTTGTGATGTCACTTATGGAAGGATATCTTCAAAAATCTTCAAAAATGTGCTATGGAGTAAACTAAAACGTGATCCAAAAAAATGAACAGTTAGAAAAAGAGTTCAAAACTAAAAGAGATTCTCTGGCACAAAAAATCAAGAACAAAAAAGAAAATGACTTTTACGATGAATTCACAAAATGTAAAAATAAACCTAAAAAAATGTGGAATCTTTTAAAAACACCGTCAAATAATAAAAATGTTAATCACTGTGCTCCACCAAACCTAAAAGCCGAAAATGGTATAATAATTTCGGATGCCCTAGAAATATGTGAAAAATTCAATAATTTTTTTGCTAACATAGGTACACAACTGGCAAATAAAATACCGCGTGAGTTCCATAACAACACCACACACACAGTACCGAGCCTTGATCCTGGCATGTCGCACCGTACACTGTCTCAATTTGATCCATGCACCGTCAATGAAATAACAAAAATAATTGATGATCTGGACCCCAATACTAGTGTAGCTTTAGACGGAGTTAGTATCAAGGCTATCAAATGTATCAAAAGTTTAGTAGTCCAAAATATAACTAATTGCCTAAATCGATTGTTAACTGAAGGAATTTTTCCGGACAACCTCAAAATAGGCAAAATCACTCCAACTTATAAGTCTGGTACGAAATCTAGTCTGGAAAATTACCGTCCAATATCAGTTCCACCTACACTATCCAAAATTTTAGAGAAAATTATATACAAGAGATTAGACGACTATTTAACTGAAATCAACTTTATGTATGACAAACAGTATGGTTTCCGATCAAAATCTAGTACCCTGGGAGCAACAATTGACCTGATAACTACAATAAAAATAAAAATTGATCAAAAACAAGTAGCACTGGGAATATTTTTGGACCTAAAAAAGGCTTTCGACACAGTTAGCCATAATTTGCTCTTAAAAAGACTACAAAATATTGGCGTCACTGGAAAAGTATACAAAATGATGGCATCATATTTGAACAACCGTTACCAAGTGTAATGTAGGGTAGTAGGTTAAGACTTATTATATAGGTGGCGGGTAAATTAAGATAATACAGCGAATTCATTATGGAATAAACGATAGAGATTGCGTTACGTTCTTTGTGTTCTCTCCGGCTTTCATAAACATCACATTGGCGACGAGGATAAAAACGTAGTTTTATTGTGTTTTTAATCGTTGTGAGTAAAAGTTTACAAGTTAATTCGAGGACAATGTCGATTGGAAAAGTAAACGAGTTCGATGTAAAAACCGGGGTGTGGTCGTCGTATGTCGATAGACTTGAGATGTATTTTACGGCAAATAAAATAAATAGTGATCTCAAGTTGCCCACGCTAATAGCGGTCATGGGCGATGAGGCCTACGAGTTGCTAGTGAACCTGGCTAGCCCCGTGAATCCGTCGGAATTAAAATACGACGCCGCCATTAGTCTATTGCGCAACCACTTACAGCCGGCACCATCCGCGTTAGCGGAAAGGTATCGTTTTAGACAAAGGAGGCAAGCAGCGGATGAGAATATAGCAGAGTACGTAGCAGAGTTAAAAAAATTAACACGTCACTGCAAACTGGGCGACGGTCTTAGTGAAAGTCTACGGGATCAATTTGTCTGCGGATTAAGGAGCGATGTTATTCGGCAGAGGCTGTTTGCGGAGGATGACACATTAAGTTTCACCAATGCGATAAAGATTGCCAGCTCGTTAGAGGCCGCGGAGCGGGACGCTGCGGCGGTAGATGCAACCGAGTCAGCAACATCAGGAAGAGATATGGCGGGGGTGCACTCGCTGGTGATCGGGAAAAATGGATCGCGGAGAACGTTGGGGGGAGGCGGGCGCGGAATGCGCGGAGACCGCCAGCCACAACACAATCGGCCGGGATCGTCTACAGCTGTAAGGAGGCCCGATGCAATTAGCAGTCAAAATTGCAGCGGATGCGGAGGGACAGGCCACGGCTATGAGGATTGTCGGTTCCGGGAATACGTGTGCAGCAGGTGCAAGCGCACGGGTCACCTACGACGCGTGTGTCCGGGACAGGGCGCGGCATGTATTCGCACAACCAGGCATACCGCTTGTCATCAGGCAGACGTGGCACGGCATGATGAAGACGGGGGTCAATTAGAGGAGTTTCATCACCTATGTTTAGGTGACTATAAGGCGGTGAGTTTGCCAGTGACTGTAAATAATAAAGTCATCAATATGGAGGTTGATACGGGAACGGCAGTGTCATGCATTAGCGAACAAACTTATAAGCTATATTTTAGTACCATTAAGTTAGATAAAACAAGTGTTAGTTTGAAGTTCTATGACGGTTCGTCACTTAGACCTTTAGGATTAATCACACCGGAAGTTTGTTACGGTGGAGAGAAAAAAAGATTAGAATTGTTTGTTGTCAAAGGAGGAACCACGTCCTTGTTGGGCAGGCAGTGGTTATCTGAATTAAAAATAAAATTACCATTATTTACCAACTGCCATAACTTGCAGAGTAACCGAGGTAAATTAGATGATCAATTGAAAAATTTGTTTTCCAGATATAAAGAATTGTTTAATGGAGGGCTGGGACGGTACACGGGCGGCAAGGCGACGTTAAGAATCCGCGAGGGGGCAGCGCCGGTGTTTCACCGCGCGCGGCCAATACCGTATGCGCTGCGCGAGCGCGTCGACGCCGAGCTGGACGCGATGCTGCGCGACGGCGTCATCGAGCCCGTCGACTGCTCCGACTGGGCCTCGCCGCTGGTACCGGTAAACAAAGCTGACGGTTCGTTGAGAATTTGTGCTGACTATAAGGCGACGATAAACCCTGTTTTGTTAGTTGATCGATATCCCTTACCTAGAGTTGAGGATTTAATTGTTAGGTTGAGTGGGTCGAAATATTTTTCAAAAATTGATCTGTCTCAAGCCTATAATCAGATAGAGCTAGACGATACTAAAAAGTTAACCGTAGTTAATACGCACCGCGGCTTATTTCAGTATAATAGGTTAGTGTACGGGCTAGCATCGAGTGCTGGAATATTTCAGCGTATTATGTATAATTTGTTAAAGGACATCCCCAATGTCGAAGTATTTTTAGACGACGTCATAATCGGCGGGAAAAATAAGTTCGACCACCTTCAAGCCGTAGAAGCTGTCTTTAGCAGGTTACATAAGAACGGATTGAAATTAAAAAATCATAAATGTATATTTTTTGTAAACGAAGTGCAGTTTTTAGGGTATGTACTTAGTAAAGACGGAGTAAAAACAGACCCGAAAAAGATAGAAGCAATTGCTAAGCTACCTAGGCCTAGTAACGTGACCGAGGTACGGTCTTTTTTGGGTTTAGTAAATTTCTACGCAAAATTTATTAAAAACATGAGTAGTAGGCTCGTACCATTATACCAATTACTGAAAAACGGTCAAAATTGGTTTTGGTCGAAGGAATGTGAGCGCGCGTTTGTTGAAGTCAAAAATGTATTAATCAGCGCGGAAGTATTAGCTCACTACGACCCCCAGCGGCCGGTTATAGTAACGTGCGACGCGAGCGCCAGAGGGATAAGGGCCGTGTTGTCGCAGCCGAGCGACGACGGCAGTCGCGAGCGCCCCGTGGCTTATGCGTCACGCACGCTTAACGACGCCGAGAAAAACTACTCGCAGATACACCGCGAGGCATTAGCGATTATATTTGCCGTAAATAAATTCCATCAATATTTGTACGGTCGGCATTTTACTCTGCGCACCGATCACAAGCCGCTAGTGTCCATTTTTGGACCGAACACAGGTATACCAACTATGGTAGCGAGTCGGATGCAACGGTGGGCAATTATTTTGTCCGCTTATTCGTTTGATATTGAGTACATACGTACCGATGTGAATGGAGCGGACGGCCTGTCGCGTCTGCCGCTTTCGTCTAGTAAGATGACTCATGCGGCGCCCGAGCAAACGTATCTGCATTTCGTTCAGCAATCATTGTTGTTAGATTATAATAAAGTTAAAAATGAAACCGCTCGGGATCCAATTCTCTCGAAGGTTATTAGCTATATTCGGGATGGTTGGCCAGGGGAATGTAATATTAAGGGTTTACAACCGTTTTTTAATCGAAAGAATGAATTATATGAGGAAATAGGCTGTGTGATGTGGGGGCATAGACTAGTTGTTCCGGAGGCCTGTAAGGGAAAAGTTTTATGTATGATTCACGAACCTCATATGGGCATTGTCAAATCCAAGGCTATAGCTCGAAGCTATGTTTGGTGGGCCGGTGTGGACGAGGCGGTGGAGCGGATATGCCGGGAGTGCGAGATATGCGCGGCGCAAGCGGATGCTCCGCCAAAACAGACGCCTCGTATGTGGCAATGGCCCAATCGTCCTTGGTCAAGGATACATTTAGATTTTATGGGGCCCGTTTTTGGAAAAACGTACTTGGTAGGGGTCGATGCGATGTCAAAATGGCTAGAAATCTATCAAGTAGCGAGTACGGCAGCCACGGGGGTAATAGATAAGTTAAGGGAACTTTTCAGTCGTTGGGGACTACCCAAACAAATCGTGACGGACAACGGCCCCCCGTTCTCAAGTATAGAATTCAATAACTTCATATGCAGTCAAGGTATCGATCATATTTTCACGGCTCCGTATCACCCTGCTTCGAACGGTTTAGCTGAAAACGCGGTAAAAACCTTGAAGCGGGTTATAAAGAAAGCGGTGCAGGAAAAACAAAACGTAGACAGGGCACTACAAACTTTTTTGCTATATTATAGGAATACGGAGCATTCAACCACCGGCGAGAGTCCCGCTATGTTATTGTTAGGTAGACGACTGCGCACTAAGTTAGATATTTTAAAACCAGACAGGGAAAACAGGATTTATAAGGTGCAACGACACCAGAAAGACTTAGCCAAAGGAGGAGACAGGAAACTGAATCCTTCGGAAGATGTTTGGTATAGACAATACTTAAAAGGGGAAAAGTGGGGCAGTGGTCAAGTGGTAGACGTTAGGGGTCCTAATAGCTATACAATTAAGGGAAAAGGTGGCGAAATAATTCATAGACATATAGACCAATTAAAAAGGAGATCTTTAAGGGCATCTATGACATGTCCTTACAATGATCCTCAGTCAGGTTGCAGCACAAATTCAACCAACGAGCCGACGGTGACACCAGAGGTGGGAAAGGCTCAGCCGGGTCCGTCGGCGGATCGGGATGACCGGGGGGTGGTAAAAACCTCAGAGGCTGAAATCGGCTTAAAGGAGTCGGCAAGGGAGACGACCAGTGAGAACCCGGGTTCACAGGCGTATCAGGATACCTTGCCAAACGTTGTACCGCCCACAAAGCCTCGGAGTCGCCCTATAAGGCAATGTAGACTCAAAAACCTTATTATTGATTAAGCGCTGATACAATAATGTTAAGTAATTAAGTTATATTTAAGATTAGCATAATAATAAATAAGTGTAGAGGAGTGTAATGTAGGGTAGTAGGTTAAGACTTATTATATAGGTGGCGGGTAAATTAAGATAATACAGCGAATTCATTATGGAATAAACGATAGAGATTGCGTTACGTTCTTTGTGTTCTCTCCGGCTTTCATAAACATCACACCAAGTAGTAAAAATTGGATCCATTCAAAGTAAACCCAAACTCTTAACGTGTGGCGTGCCTCAGGGTTCTATCCTCGGTCCATTGTTATTCCTAGTGTACATCAACAACATAAACCAAGCAGGTTTACAAGGTCAAATATCCCTTTACACAGATGATACGTGTTTATTCTACTTTGGAAACAATATATCTCGTATCGTAACACTAGCTCAAGAAGACTTAAACTTACTCCATCAATGGTTTCAGTATAATCTCCTAACTATTAATGTAGCCAAGACCTCATATATAATTTTCAGCGCCAAGAACAAGAAACTCCCTAACCAAAACCACCTTACTCTGACTATAAACGGAGAAACATTACAGATAAAAAATCAAGAAAAATATCTTGGACTGATTCTCGACAGTAATTTGACTTGGAATGCACATCTCACACATATTAAAAACAAACTTTCCTCTCTCGTTGGCCGCCTTCACAAAATAGTTCGATGTATTCCGAAAAAGGCCCGAATCCTAATATATAACTCTCTAGTAAAACCTCACTTACTTTACCTTGTAGAGATATGGGGTAATGCAGCCAAAACCAATCTTAAACCTCTCCAAGTGCTACAAAACCGTATCATAAAAATTTTGTATAACTATGACTTTTTAACACCAACTAATATAATATATAAGGAAACTAAACTGTTGAACGTTACTCAACTTTATACATATAGCACATGCATACTAATATATAAAATAAAAAATAAATTAATCCACACACAACTCACGTTTTTAACAAAGAAGCAAACAAACAAATACATAACACGCCGAGCTAGTCACCTTGTATTGCCGCCTATAAGAACAAACTATGGTAAAAATAATATAACTTATAAAGGAGCACAGTTATACAACAAACTACCTAAATTTGTAAAGGAGGCGAAATCTTTGAATGTTTTCAAACAGAAGATACTTGCCTACCTATATTCACAACAGCTAAATACCTAACCTTAATCATTATTAAATAAAAAAAACATTATTGAACTTGGAAAACCACCTTATAGTTTGAATAAACAACAAAGATATTCTCTTCTTAAAAGCGACATCCAACAAAGTTATTTATGTACCTGCACTAAAATTGTTATTACAAAGTTCATATAGTTATTCTTCTCATGTAAGTGACTATTGTCTTATTGAGAAATAAAGATCTTGAAACCGAAGGTCATACATTATATACCGATAACTGGTATACCAGTATTGATCTTGGACGCAAATTGTTGGACAAAGAAACGCATCTTGTGGGCACTTTACGTAAAAATAGAAAATATTTGCCTAAAGATGTTATAAACGGAAAGATAAAAAAGGAGAGTTTAGAGCTAAAGAAAATGAAGATGGTATGACATGTATGAAATGGAAGGAAAAAAGGGATGTTTATTTACTGTCTACGAAACATTCTATTGGATTTACAAGGACTTGCAAAAGAGATAAAGAAATAATAAAACCGAAAATTGTAGTCGATTATAACAACGCAAAATCTTCTGTAGACCTATCTGATCGGATGATCGCATACTCAACACCTTTGAGAAAAAGTGTAAAATGGTACACAAAACTTGGTGTTGAACTGTTGTTGAACATTGCATTACTCAATTCTTACATAGTTTATAAAGAAACCACGAAGTCTAAAATAGTAGAATATAGGAAAAAGTTGTGCAAAAATCTAACAGGGTCGGGCAAAGAAAACAGTAATCCTGACATGCCATTGACAAGAAATAGGAGGCAAAAGCATGAGCTAAAAAAGAAAGAAGGACCTGTCAAAAAATCTAGAAAGTACTGTTCACGGTGTTATAAAGTAAATGTTCAAACAATAGACAGAAATTATGCTAGAAAGAAGACTAAGCAAGTGAATACTTATTGCCCACAATGCCCTAAAGAACCACATTTTTGCCTATCTTGTTTCAACGAGGAACATAAAAGAATGTAACTTTCCCTTGGACTCCTTGACTGATTATTGCATTTTATTACTCTAAATTGCATTTTTTTTTATAATTTTCTAAGCTGTATAAGCCCAAAATATGATTATTTCAAACAATAAAAAAAATTTATAGTTTTATTGTGTCGCATTTTATTTTTCCCAACAAAACCTAAATAAATCCAGTTCTAAATATAAAAACGTTAGGCCAAGTTAAACATAGTTTTTCCAGGGCCTTGTCAGTCAATTTTAATAGATAATAACGAGCTAAACGTGCCGGACAGCTCCCTTTTTTTTTTTTTTTTTGCGCCCGAAGCAAATATGGGCAACCCTCCGGAAAGCGGGGGAGGGAGGTTGAGAATGCTCATAGCATACCACGCAGCCGGCTGCGTGGTTATGTGGGACTTTTACCCACTAAACTCAACCTTTTGGGAATTGGCTTAACGATCTGACTAGAGATCTCTAGTCAGATCGTTAAGCTCTAATCTAGACAGCTCCCTGAGATCATCTAAATTATATACTGTGGCGTCAGTCACCCGGGACTGACATGGCCTTAACAGGTGCCATGTCTGTCAAGCACCGGTGCCTGACATGGCAGTTAACGTGTTAAAGTGTGCATTTCTACATTAGATACAAAATTATTTGGAACATTTAGTTTAGCTTGCGCTATTGCCAATATCTCTACAGCATGAAAATTATTATGGATCAATGTATGAAATCGATTTATTAGTGCAGCTGCAATTTTAAAGTACAGCATGAGATGAATAATGCTGTATTAAATATTCCTGACGAAATAACTAACTTACCGATACTTTTGTCAACTATATGTTTGCTTCTGGTACAAGTAATTACTACTTTTTTGCACAAAAATGCATGTACCATCACATATTACTATGGCTGGCATAAATTCAGGATCCATGTCTGGATTACCAAATAAGCCATTTGGTATTGTCAAGTTATATTGAGCAACTTGTTAAGTGCATAAGGTATATTATTCATTCCGTCGGCTAACGTTGTACATAACGCACGGTGTATTGTGTTACGCGTAACTACCTTACAATATGGGTATAATGTAAATGTTCGACTTGTAATAAAAATATAACGAAAAAAGTTCTCGGAATAGTGTATAGTAGGTGTGAGAAAAGTGTCCACGCTACCCATGAATGTGCGAAGTTATCTAACAAACAGCTGGCGATTCTTCGTAACACTCCTGGTCTTGAGTGGAGCTGCGTCGAATGCTTATTCAATGCGTCTCGCAGATCGTCAGCATTTGTTTCTATTGACGAATCTGAAAATGAAGAAGAAGAAACGGTGCCATCCCTCAGCAAGAACGTCAGTTCCAAATTACTTCATCAGATAACATCTGAGGCGAAAAAAATTTATAAGAAAGAATTCGAAGACTTCAAAAGAGAATTCGAAATATCACAAAATTTCCTTGGCGAGCAAATACCAAACGTGGAAGAATGTATCAAAAGTCAGGAATGCAGAATTAAAGTGCTTGAAAATTAAAATAACGAACTTCTAAATAAAAATAAGAACCTGGAACTACGAGTGTCCTGTGTCGAGACCCAAATACAGGAAATGGAACAAAAAGCTCTTTCGCATTCCTTGGAAATATCAGGGCTACCTGAAGTGGCTTTGAAGAAACCTCAAGACACTAGAAAATCAGTTGCCAATAAGCTTAAGGTTGCATTCGAAGCCGTAAATTCCACGCGTAGCATGCCAATTCGTAGGGATCATACGTGTTCTCTTCTGGTGGAATTAAAAACTACCGAATACCGCGAACAATTTCAGCGGCTAAGCAGGTGACTCCTACAGTTGGTGGCTAAGAATCCTATTTTTGTTCGTGAAGCATTTACTCCGCATAGCAAAATGTTATTATATAATGTTACGCGCTCAAGTCGACGACACACTAGCGCCATCTAGTGTCAGGAACGAGAGCGAGGGGAGCTTTGCAGAAAATGACATCACAAATCTCTCAACCGACAGCGCCATCCGAAGAACTAAGTTTCTGGAAAGTCTGCACTAGCACGCTCGTCCCTTTGCGCGCATTTGCTTGAATGTTCGGGATGCTTCTTTGCTAATTTAAATAAATAGGCGCTGCAAGATGCGATCGAGGCAGTATTGAATTGGCGATACGAGTGAAGCTTCGGAGCAGAATTAAGTGAATTAGTGTGTTTAATTATTAGTGTTTTAAGTTTTAATTTGTGTAAAGTAAATTAAAGTGTTAATTTAGGTAATTTTATCGGCAATTTTTATTGTCACGAACCTCAAGCTCGTAACAATTGGTGTCGGAAGTGGGATAAAATCATGCCGATTTTACCTAAGGAGGAAACGGAGGGTGTCCGTACCCGAAGTCAACGCCAGCAGGAGACGGACCAAAGAAGATTTGGTGGTGCAACGCCGCAGACGTCGGAGGGCTAGCCACCGGCTGCGACCCCATCAGTAGCCCCTACATCTGCAGCACCTGACTTAGGTGCTCTGATGGTGATGCTGCAGGAACAGGCCCGTTGGTTGAAAGAGCAGCAGGAGGAACAGGCTCGCCGACAGGAGGAACAGGCACGCCAGCAGGCGGAACAGGTCCGTCAGTTGAAAGAGCAGCTGCAGAGCGGACAAGAGGAACAGGCCCGCCGACAGGAGGAACAGATGCTCCTCATGAAGGACCTTCACGCTACCTTCGGGAAGGAGATAAAGGAGGTGAAGGATAGGGTTGCTCAGCATGACAACCACACTTTTGGAAGACTGTCGCAGTGTTCTCTCCCCGAACGAATTGGTCAAGGCGAAGAAGTTGTTACTCAAGTACGCCGATGTATTCTCATCAAACGATGCTGACATAGGAAAGACTGGCTTAGTTCAACACAAAATAAACATAGGAGAAGAATTGCCTATCCGTCAGCGGCCAAGAAGATTGCCGATAGCACGTGAAAAGGAAGTGGAGAAGCTGGTGCGAAAAGCATACCGGTCTGTACCTGCGCTCATTGAAGGGAACCTGGTGCAGACATTCATCGACGGCATCCGCGACCTGGAAGTCAGAGCTGCTGTGAGGCTCGGGCACCACAAGACGCTTAAGAACGCCTTGGCCCATGCACTGGAGGTGGAAGCCGTGCGACAGGATCATCGTTCCCATCGCGTCAGGGAGATCGCAGCAGCTACAGTTCGCGACCGCAACAAAGGATTCAGCCCTAGGTGCTATGGCTGTGGGGAAAAGGGCCATCTACGATCCAGCTGCCCTAAGCGAACTGAAGAAAGGGAAGTTGATCGATCTCCGATAATGCTCGGGACGAGCATGTCTTAGGAGGGGGCAGTGTTACGCGCTCAAGTCAACGACACACTAGCGCCATCTAGTGTCAGGAACGAGAGCGAGGGGAGCTTTGCAGAAAATGACATCACAAATCTCTCAACCGACAGCGCCATCCGAAGAACTAAGTTTCTGGAAAGTCTGAACTCGCACACTCGTCCCTTTGCGCGCATTTGCTTGAATGTTCGGGATGCTTCTTTGCTAATTTAAATAAATAGGCGCTGCAAGATGCGATCGAGGCAGTATTAAATTGGCGATACGAGCGAAGCTTCGGAGCGGAATTAAGTGAATTAGTGTGTTTAATTATTAGTGTTTTAAGTTTTAATTTGTGTAAAGTAAATTAAAGTGTTAATTTAGGTAATTTTATCGGCAATTTTTATTGTCACGAACCTCAAGCTCGTAACAATAATGCAAAGAAAAATCTGCGTCCAACATTTGAATTTGTATGGTGTAAAAATGGTAAAGTTTTTGCAAGGAAAACAAAGGCAAGTAAAGTGCATTTGATTAGATCGATGTCTGAAATTATATCATTAACTAAATAAAGTACCTACCCACCAAGTTGTAAGTTGGTAGGTCTTCATTTATTTACTATATTTACGTCACATATAATTTAACTGAAATACAATACTTTTTACTTACACCTAATATTGATGGAAAATAATATTACGTACTCATCCGAAATAACTGAATATTTTGACTGTATAAATTGTAATAATTTTATCAAAAAACTTACATATTGTCACATTAACCTCTTCTGTATACATGTCAATATACGTTCCATGATTAAAAATTACTCTAAATTGTTGCATCAAATAGAAATAAGCTTACATCTCATTGATATAATAATATTGACCGAAGTAGCTATAGCACAGAACATTTGTCATTTGTATAATATTCCTGGCTATAAAATGTACTCACAACTTCGTAAGAATAGAAAAGGCGGAGGTATTATTGTTTATGTAAGAAATTATTTAAAATTCACGCAGTTAGACTATAGTTCACATACATTCGAGTCGATAATAGGTTCTGTTAAAACACCGTGTAATAAAGTAATCGCCTTTTGTGCTATCTACAGACCTCCGTCCTATAATAAACAGCTGTTTATAAATGAAATTACAAAATTATTAAATAACTTACAGCACTTTGTTAATGTTGCAGTCGCTGGAGATATGAACATAGACCTAAAATTACCATCAAATATTAGAGATACGTACTTAAACCTGCTGGCAGAGCAGGGATTGAAGTGTGGTATCACCGATTATACACGTATTGAAAGAAGATTAAACTCAACTACACAATCTTGCATTGATCATATCTTTGTACGCTCCCACACAACAGATCCTTGCTCGGCCGCGGTCGATACTGTACTGGCGGATCATCGCTTGACCGTGGTTGCGTTATGCAGTATTCATGAATCAAAAAAACTTAACTGTATCGCAAGTAAACAAATACCTATATATGACCCTGTAATATTAGGCGAGGAATTATGTGACGCGGAATGGTCTCATATTGATGGTTTGCAGTAATCGCAACAAATGTACACTTTCATCAAAGATACTTTTAGTAATGCATATTCTAGGGCAATGAGAAGTATTAATAAAAACTCAGAATTGTATCGAGAGGAGCCGTGGATTAATAAAAAAATTATTAATTTGAGTGATAAACGTGATGAGCTATTTAATAAATGATCTTTGTTCGATCAAAATATTTTCAGGTTCTATATATAAAATAAATAGGTTCAGTATGATGTTCTTTGGGCGAAGCTGTTGGCGAGTGGTGTCCCGAATGACATTGTCAATGTGTTTAAATACTG
Organism: Parnassius smintheus behrii; assembly: GCA_036936625.1. Lineage (NCBI taxonomy): Eukaryota > Metazoa > Arthropoda > Insecta > Lepidoptera > Papilionidae > Parnassius > Parnassius smintheus. The sequence continues at coordinate 41,069,873 of JAUPFT010000025.1, forward strand.
GTATGGACATCAGACTAACCAAGTCAGATGGCTTGGACAGTTTTCTGATGAGTTTAAGCTTAAATGTGGGGTGAGACAAGGTGGTTTGACCTCTCCCACACTATTTAATTTCTATATTGATCAGCGGATTCGTGGGCTCAGCAGTATGCCGACGACATGGTACTGCTGAGTCCATCAGTCGCTGCTCTCAGAAGACTGATGAGCGTTTGTGAGCGTTTTGCTGAGTCTCACGGTCATCTTTACAATGTAAAGAAGAGCGAGTTTATGGTATTTAAGGCAGACAGTCGCAGAGCTCTTAATGTTCCGCCAGTGTACCTAAACAGATAAGCTCTACATAGCGTATCGTTCTTCAAGTATCTCGGTCACATTGTGAACGAGAGGCTGAGGGATAACTGTGTTATGGACAGGGAAAGAAGAGCGTTAGCAGTCCGCTGCAATATGTTAGCCCGCAGATTTTTACGATGTACCACAGAAGTTAAAATAACATTGTTTAAAGCCTTCTGCCAAACAATGTACACGTGTAATCTAATCTGTGGGTTGATTATACGCGGGGGGCTTTCAGTGTACAGTATAATAATGCCTTCAGGGTGATGTTGGGTGTGCCGCGATTTTGTAGCGCATCGGGCATGTGCGCAAGCGCGCACTGATAGCTTCGAAACGTTGTTGCGCAAACGTTTAGCCTCGCTCATGCGCAGAATACGTGGTAGCTCCAACACCGTACTGAGGGCTATTAGTGGCAAACCAGATTGTCCTATTATGGGACACTGTGAATATGCATGTGCATAAACCTAGTGCCTCGGGTAGGCCTGGTTTGTACTTAAACTAATTATTCATCTCTGCACTAAATTGACATATATATATATATATATATATATATATATATATATATATATATATATATATATATATATATATATATATATATATATATATATATATATATATATATAACATAGCTAACAATTATGTATGTTTGTCCGAAATTTTTTTTCTTTATTTTATTTCTATTCTATTAAAGAGATTTTATTTTTATTTATTTATTTATTTATAATTTCACTTAATTGTTTTCAAAATACTAACACTTAGTTTATAAGCATTACTTGTAATACTAACCCATGGACTTTTGTTGTCTGAAATAAATGAATTTGAATTGGAATACTTTCTTGCTACATTTTTATGCATCAGGGTGTAACTGAAAAAATCAGGAATTAAAAATAAAAGAGTAAATAAATATTAAGTTCAGATAAATGTACATTTTGAGGAGCGAGGAGGGAAGCAAAGTTGGAGTGAAGGTGAATGTTTGACGTGGTACCCTATAGTATTGAGTAAGGACTCAATACTATAGGGTACCACGTCAAACATGTGAAATTAGCGTTTTGTCGTACTGACCACTTTGATCTGAAATATCTCCTCTTTGGTTGAGAATTCCAAATTCAAATTTATAATTTCATTTCGCTGGTACATTTGAGTTTTGAAAACAGCCGTCCACGGGGCTGGTTCTGAAGATCGAAATGTCTAGAACAAAAACTTTGAAATCAAAAATGTATCGTGAAAAGTGAAAAGAAAAAAATAATAAGGAGAAAACAAATGTTCATTTGTTTTCTCTTTATTATTTTTTTCTTTGGCGTTGCTTAATACCGCACCATGGAAAACATAAAATATCGGTATATTTACGAGTACGAGTTCTACCGTGGCACCAGTGTTGCAGAAACAGCTTGAAGGATTAATGATGTGTACGGCGCTGGTGTTGCAAAAGAAAGCACGATACATTTTTGGTTTCAAAGTTTTTGTTCTGGAAATTTCGATCTTCAGAACCAGCCCCGTGGACGGCCGGAGACCAAAGTGGAAAATAAAGAATTAAAGGCTGTTGTGGAAGCGGAACCACCACAAAGCACTTTAGCGATAGCTGCAGGCTTCGTGCTAAGTGATAAAACTGTATTAATCCACTTGAAGCAAATCGGGGAAGTAAAAAAACTTATTTTTTAGAAGAACTTTTTCAAATAAATAGGAACATTTTTACACTTTAACACGAACACATCAATTGAAACAAACGAGTTTATACCATATTATATTTTTTTCTACCAAATAGTTAGAAACTACAGACTTTACGCTGGAAACAGTGCTCGACCGACGGCCAGCGCTGACCATCGATTCCGAAAATGCATTCAGTGCTACGCTGACGGCGAATTGTGACGCGTGTGTACAGTTAACAAGAAAAATGAATCCTTTTGCTGTTAATGCTCTTATATGTGCAATTTTTTGCGCAAACGACGGAATAGAAGGCGACGAAGATATATACACCCAATACGTGTAGAACGGTTACTTGAAGGCGAATTCTGCAAACTATTTTCGAGAACAAGAAGACGAGGAAAAGTTTTTTGAATATTTCAATATGTCGGTCAGATGTTTTTATGAACTACAAGCCAGGTTACATGATACTTTGAAATATTTTGTTTCAAATCAAATCAGTTTATTATGTGAACATAGGTTATTTTACAGATCTCAATATACATATACATAGTAAAATACAAGGTAATTGATAGAATGAGGCGTTACTTTATGGAAATCCATTATAATAAAAATATTAATTAATTTGCAACCTTCCGCTAACTAAATACAATGATGTGTTTTACCTGGATTGAAGAGCACCTCCCTCGGGAGGGCGGGATTATTAAAATACAAGGTAGCTTCTCTATGTCCCGCCAGTAGGCATACAAAACATAACATAATAATTGCTTAACATTTTTTCTCTTCTGGTGTAAGTTTCTAATTGAAATAATTAAATTATATATTAATAATAAGAAAACTTCAAAGATAATAAAGGCATAGTAAAATATAGCATATACTTATACTCGTAATAATTGTCATCATTTTGTCTAATTGTCATCTAGTTATCATTGGCACATGTCATGATAGGCATGTATTCAATGTAGTATTTTAATGTTAAAATGTGTCGTTAAGGAATTTATCCAAAGAATAATATGCTTTTTCAGTTAGTAGATCAAAAAGTTTACGTTTATAAGTATTAATGTTGTCACAATCTCTAATGTAGGTATTTTGTTATATACTTTTGGTGCCATTGCATATATACTCTTCTGTAATAAAACAATTCTACTTGGTACTAAATGAAGCTATCTGAGCGACGTTGACTTTCTACGAATTTATACATGTTATTATTACGTTTTCCAAAAATGCTTGTTTCATAAATGTGGCTTACACGTGTTGGTGCTTTTTAAACTACAGATCGCACTTAGACATTTTTTGTGCGATGAATACTTCGCGAATGTTAGGTGCATTGCCCCAAAATATAACGCCATATCTCAGGATTGTGGCGACATAGCCTTGGTATGCTGCTAATAGTGCTCTCTGGTTTGCAATTTTTCCAACTTATAAAGAACGTATTCAAATTTGTGCATTTTTTTTACAAATATAATCAATTTGAGGTGTCCACGAATTATCATTGTCTATAAGTACTCCCAAAATTTTTTAAATCTTTGTTTCTTTTGCGTCTTTTCCCATATATTTAATGTGTAGATTTATTGAGGTGCTTTTTTATTTGAAATGTCATTATTTTCGTTTTGTCCAGATTTATGTTTAGGTTGTTTTCTTTCAACCAGTCAATAATTGATATAAGACTATTTTTAATTTCACCTTCAATTTCCTCATAGTTATTACTGTTATAAATTACAGTGCTGTCATTGGCAAATAATGACATTCGGTGTCTTGTACAGTTTGGAAAATTATTTATATAAATGATAAAAAGGAGAGAGAGGGGCAAGGACTCCACCTTGAGGAACTCCGTATTTAATCAATTGTGTATGAGAAGAGTATATTTTTTCGGTTTCCGACTTGATATCTATTCGGGTAATTTGTGTTATTTGTTTTCTGCCTTTTAAATAACATTTCATTAGACTATGCACGTTTCCCCTATCTCCATAGATGTATAATTTGTCTATTAGTAAATTATGATCTACATAATCGATGGCCTTAGTCATATCCATATAAAATGCCACAGCTGATTTCCTACTATCCATGTTCCGGTATATTTTCTCTAGAAAGTTGTAGATAGCCATATTGGTATTGTGTTTTTTCTGAAACCCATTTTTCTTGGCATAAGATATTATTCTTTTCCGAATAGTTGTATAGTCTAATATAAATAACTTTTTGGAATATTTTAGAGAAAGTCGATAGTAACGCCACCGGTCTTTAATTACTAACACTTGTTCTATCTTCTTTTTTATATAAAGGTTTAACGATTGCAATTTTCAGGTTTTCTGGGAATGTCCCACTTTGGATGCATTGGTTTATATTACTACATAGTATAGGAGCTGTTAAAGGTTCTTTAATTATTTTAGTGTGTATGTTATCATATCCGGTGGTGGTTGTATTTTTAAGGTTTTTAAGAAATTATTCTTGGGTTATTGTTGGTTCCATGAATATTAATTTGGCCGATTTGTGACTGTAAGTGTTTTTTATTAGTCTGTATTGGATTTGAGTAACAATTATTAAAATAATCCGCTATCAATTTAGGATTTGTAACATACTGTCTTCGGATCTTTATTCCCTCAATATTTTGTTTAGGTATGTTTGGCTTCACTGCATTTATCACTTTACACGTAATTTTTGTTTTATTATAACTTGTTTAATTGAAATAACTGTTTTGAACTTTCTGTGTCAGTTTGACTTGACAATTTTTTTTTATATCTCTTTGTATAGTTTTTAAATTTTTGCTTTGTTTCTTTACTAGATCTCACTCTATATTCCCACAGTAGTTCTCGTCTCTTTTTGCTGCATAGTTTTATTCCCCGCGTAATCCATTTTGTTTTATTAATTGGGTTTACTTTACATTTGATAATAGGAAAGCATAAGTAATAGAATAGTATAAATAAGTCAAAGAAGCTGTTGCAAGCTGTATTTGGATCATCAGTTTCACATGCTTCTAAGAAGCTTAGACTGCCAATGCATTTCTTAAAAAGTGTTATATTCTCTTTGTTGTAATCACCAATATTTAAGAATACACGTTTGTTTTACTGGCCATCTCATCAACTGTGCAGAAGAATTGGAAACACCCAGCTCTATTAATTCACTATTACATCCTCGTATATTATGCAATATATTATTCAAACAGCTACCATTACTAGGTTGTGTCGGTTCATTTATTTCTATTTTCAAGTTAAATTCTTTTGCAATACGTTCAAATTGAATTGAATCTTTAGTTTTCTTAAGCGTGTCTGTATTAAAATCGCCACAAATTATTTTTTGACGTCGAACCGGATATACCATTGCCACTTCAGCTTACTAATCCGTTGGGCTATGTCGGTCACTCCGGTTCTACTGCGTATATTCTCATTTCTAAGTTTATCACGCAGAGAAACTCCGAGCATAGCCCTCTCCATAGCTCGCTAAGCGACTTTGAGCGTCCTCATACGGCCAGCAGTGAAAGACCACGTCTCAGTTCCATATGTCATCACTGGCAATACGCACTGGTTGTACAACTTAGTTTTCAGGTTTTGAGGTATACCTGACGAGAAGATGCGTTGTAATTTCCGAACGCTGCCCAGCCGAGTTGAATCCGTCGATTTACCTCTCGGTCTAAGTTGGACTTACCTTACATTGAATGGATGACTAAAAATAATCCAAGTGATACCAAAGCTACCCAAGAACAGTGCAGGCAGATCTTTTATAAAGAATTTAATATAGAATTCTTCAAGCCAAAGAAAGATCAATGTTTGAAATGTGAGGTTCACGAAAAAGCTTCAGAGTTAGAAAAATAAATCACAGCACGTGATTACGCATTACATATGGCAAATAAATGTATCATATGTCAAATAAAAGGCAACGATAAGGTAGAAGCCAAACAATCTAAAAAAGGTTGTTAACTGCATGTTTTGATTTACAAATATTTTTAACTACTCCACAGTCTGACGTGTCAACTTTCTATTACAAGAGAAAATTTCAAGTTTTCAATTTTACAATTTTCGACATAGGATCTGCTGAAGGGCACTATTATGTGTGGGATGAATGCATTGGAAGAAAAGGCCCTATCGAAATTGCTAGCTTCTTATTCGATTTTATAAAAAAGAAGGCTGCCGAAGGTATAAGAGAATTTCGTTTTTATTCAGACTGCTGTGGTGGCCAAAATAGAAACCGAATTGTATTTCTAATGTATGCTTACGCCTCAAAAATATTTGGTGTAGATATTACACACAACTTCTTTGAAGTTGGGCATTCCCATTCAGAAGGGGACTCAATGCATGCTCTTAAGGAGTCCGCACACTAATGGGACCGGAAAGGGGTCGTAACCGTATCGCCTTTCACCTCGCTGTCAACGAGGCGTCAACCTACCGTATGCACGTAACGAAAGCGTATCAGCAGCGCCTGTACGTCAACTCGGCTACGGCTAGGCGACACCGCGCTTACGCCTCGCCGCCCGCTGGCTGACCTGGTTGGCACCAGATCAGTTTGAATCCAAACGTTAAGTGTAGCGCACGGTTATGTCTTGGTTTACAATACGTGAGTTGGCTATCATAGCCATAGTACTTGATGAAGAGGAAAAAGAAAATAGCAAGAAAAAAAGGAAAAGATATTGGGTACACAATATGAATAAAGCAAGGAGTACTGAAGGGGAATTTCGGACTATAAAAAACATTTGATGGATGATGAAGAGAAATTTTATATTTATTTTCATATGCCGAAATTTCTCTTTTATAACATATTGCAGTCTATAGATGAATGTATAAGGAAGAAGAATACAACATTCAGAGAAACAATATCGCTCGAAGAAAAACTAGCTGTAACTTTAAGGTGAGAAATTGCATTTGTTTTTGGAATTTTTAATCTGGTCTACAAAAATATTTGTACAGACGCCAGCTTTTCCCAATCAACTTTGAACCTAATGCTTTAGCGATAAAGTTGAAAATCTATTAAAGAATTTTGACAGAATGTAGTAGGTTGATGTGCTGACGTCTGTAGTGTACAAAATAAAACTCGGTTCCGAAACTCCGAGATAGATTAGTTTTTACCCTCTGTCGATAAAATTATTTGTTTTGGAACGCAACCCTCATTAGCGATCAGGTGTGTACGGGGGGTGTACGTGTTATGTCTGATGTGTGTGTGTATATTTTGTGTGTGTGCGTAAGAATAGGATAGAATAGAATATACTTTATTGTACACCAAAATTATATCAACTATTTTACAATATTCAAAACGTATGGGTTAGTAACTGCAACTTTTTTTTAGTTTAGGTAAAAAAAATACTCATAAATCACATATTTTTTTATCATTCTAAAAGATATCATAAAATCAAAAAATTATGGCAATTTAACAAAAATAGCGCTACAACAAAAACGCAGTCATTGTATAAATTAAAGAATGTTTGAAGTATTAAGATCGTCAGCATTTGACGTGCCATTTTCTTCTAAGTTTGACATATTAAAATCATCAATGTTTGAAGCGCCAGATGTTGATTGTATCTCGTGGCTAATGTTATTTAGAGTGGTATAACCTCGAGGCATGTCATCTTCTCTTTGGGGAATGTAAGGGTTGCGATAACTGTAATAGCTTTGTTTCTCTGCGATTTCTTTTAACTCCATTTCCGAAACTGCGTTATATATTTTACTTTTTATAACCGCTTGGTTATATTCAGAAAATTTTTTAACCGTTGTCGCAATGCTGTTAAAAATGTTTCTATCTCATCTTCTTTTTTGGTTTCGTTGTGATTTAATAAATATTTCATTAAAGTTTGTGACGCTGAATTGCTTTCAACTTTTTTTTTGAAGTTTTGGATGTAACTGAAGATGCAGAAGACTTAGGACGCGGCGAAAGTGCAGAAGTTTCCGGTTGTGAGTTTTCTGGAGACTGAATTATGTTTATTGAATTCTGTGAATCATCATTAGAAACCAAGAAACTGCTAACATCTGAATCGTCATCATAATCAACCGAAGAGATCGTATTTCTTTCTTTGCAATGAGGTACTAAAAAACTCATTTCATCTTCAAAGGTCCACTTTTTCGTCGTCGGGGCTGCCTGACCACTCTTAGTTTTACGCTTCTTCATAGCTCGTCGGTGAGACTCTCTAAGATTTAACCAAGTTTTCTTGCATTCAGATTCTGAAATAAAATAAATCATGGTTAACTATGTCAAGTGCATGTAGTTACATAATGTAGGTATGTGTGAAAGGGAGTACGTACACACACATTCACATAAACATATACACATATTACATAAATATACATTTATTGTTGCAGGTACTTCATAACTGGATCTACATTTACTAATTTATCATCGAGCTTCCGTTTAGGAGAATCAACTATTCGTTTGATAGTAATAGATGTGTGCAATGCAATAATAAATAAATTAATGCCAATTCATATACCTCAACCAACTACAGCCGCATGGCAAGGAATCGAAGAAGGATTTAAAAATAAATGGAACTTTCCGAATTGCATAGGCGCCATTGACGGCAAACATGTAAATATAATTGCACCTCCCAATAGTGGATCGTTGTTTTTAACTATAAAAAAACATTTTCTATTGTTTTGTTAGCTATAGTTGATCCTGAATACAGATTCATAGCGGTTGATGTCGGAGCCTATGGAAAAAACAGCGATGGCGGAATCTATTCGTCATCTACATTTGTAAAGGCACTTGAAAGAAACACATTAAATATTCCATGTGACAAACCATTACCAGGTACTAATCATGCAATGCCACATGTATTTGTGGGAGACGAGGCATTTCCATTGAAGACATATTTATTTAGACCATATCCTCGCTCAAATACACGGAGACTATCAGATCCTGAACGGCAATATAATTACCGCTTATCACGAGCTAGAAGGGTTGTTGAAAACGCTTTTGGAATTTTATATCAAAAATTTGCGATTTACAACAAAAATATTAAATTGCATCCAAAGTTTGTAGATAAAGTGGTATTAACAACTTGCGTTTTACACAACATGATGAGGACATATAACATTGAGATGAATTTACAGGAACCGAACAGAACAGAACATGAAATTACAGTTGAATTCGGCGAAGACCGATTGTTAAGTCAATTACCAAATATTAGTGGTGCCCATATTAATTTGCGTGAAATGTTGTGAAATTTGTGTGGAATTTCACGTACATTAAAAGCAAATGAATTTGCTTTTAATGTACGTGAAATGTTCAAAACATATTTTCAAACTTCTACCGGACCAGTACCATGGCAGAATTGTAGCTTTTAGCTTTAAATATTAATGTTAATTCTTAATGGATATTACAGTTAAATTTTACATTATAATAATCACATAAATTATATTAATCACAACTGTTTTATTTCCCATACATACCTACATACGCGAAAAACATTAGATAAAAAATTAAATAGGAGTAGGTACTTACCAGATTGCTTTAAAGTAATACTTATTTGTTTCCAAGCCTCGTCCTTTTTTATACTATTACTGTATTTAGCGTCACTTAAGTCATATAAATATGGATATTTTCTCACTTCTTCAATAAGTTTCTCCCTTTGCATCGTTATTTTGTGTTTGAATCTAACTTAAAATTTTAAATAAAACATACGCGCAACACAAATTAAATACGCCTTGCGAATGGCAGGATGGCGGCGTCTTTCTCTTTAGCACGCAAGTCGCAGGAGGGGACAGGGGACGGAGAGACGTAAGCGCGGGGACGGAGAGACGTAAGGAGCCGTAAGCGCGGGAATTGCAAGTTCGGAGCCTGTTCTGAGGGGAGGCGATCACGGTACGATTGCGATTATTGTGCGTTGCAGTAGGGAGTTTTATACAAACCATTCTGAACGACTCGAGGCGATACGGTTACGATCCCTTTCCGTTCCCATTAGTGTGCGGACTCCTTTATAGAGCGCAGAACGGACTAATACGTTGTGCTAAGATTACAGGCAAACCATACGTCGTGAACGAGGTCACTCAAAATGAAATATTTGATTTTAAGTCATTGTTAAATTTAGTTCCCAATTGGGAATTGCACAATGATAAAAAAAAAATTATGTGGTCAAAAGTTAATCATATTAAAATTAATTTCGAATCGCCAAACATTATATGTTTCAAAATGATTTTTACAGCGATCAACTAAATGGGATAGATTTGGACTACCGCAAAGTCAATACTAGACGTCAAAATTTAAATAAATATTTGGCTGCATTGTGGGATCATAAATTAGTTAGAGCCTATGAAAACTTACACCCAATCAATCAAAACAAGTACAAAGACTTGTGCAGCTTATGCTCCAGCGGCGCAATTCCGTAGCAATATAGACATTTTTATATCAACTTGCCACACTCAAACACCGTTTCAAATAATTCCGACATTGAAGACTAAATATTGTTATCTGTGCTGGCGGCCTATTAAAATGAATAAAATATAAATTGATTTTTATTAGCTCTCACATACTACTTACCATGTCTTTCTATCCCAATGTAACATTGATACACATTGTAATTGCTGCTTATAATAACATTCATCAAAGATTTCCTATTCGTCAATATGTAAAATAAGTTACAATAATAATTACCGAAAAAAACTTTCAAATGTTTTTGTGACCCAATTGTAGCGGTAGTTACAATGCTTTTCATATTAAAAATGCTTAAAACTTGTACATTGTAACATTGCAAAAATTATACTTGCTGTAGATTTATCGAAACGGCATCTAAACCTTTTGATAGTGGTAGAGCCATGCGGCAGCTTTGCTGTTGCACGTATGGGTCGGCTCAAACCGGGGTGGTACCACGACCTCACAGAATACCGGCGTGAAGTGGAAGCTCTGCTTCCGCGTTTCGTCTGGTGAGTGCAGGTGGCCGGAGGTCCAAATCCCCCCACCCCCATCAACATGGTAGCGGAATTAAATGATGATAGACTACCCAAGGAGGGTACCAGCACCCCTGGAGAATCCCTCGCTGAGCATCCACGACCATGTTTCTCCACTTCTGAGCGTGGGTAATCAGGCTGCCCCGCGTATTCTGGGGGGGGGGGGCAAAATTCCGCTCAAGACTAACACTGCTCGGGGCAAACGGAGCAACAAGACCAAGGGGACCACTGCCACGCTGTCCGTGAATTTCTGCAATATCAGGGGACTTCACTCTAACCTAAACGCCGTCCACTACCTTCTCGAGACGGCGAGGCCGGCTCTGCTCTTTCTGACCGAGACGCAGGTGTCCTCTCCGGCTGATGTCTCGTATCTCTCCTACCCGGGGTATAAACTGGAACACTCCTTTGTGCCTTGGGCTGGAGTTTGCGTTTACGTCAGAGAGGACATCTGGTCTCGACGCCTCGGCAGACTTGTAGGTTCGGACCTGTCCATCCTTTGGCTACGCGTAGACAGCGACGACCATCTGCGCGTCTACGGGTGCCTCTATAGGTCCCATAGCGGTAATGCCGAAACAGACCGACTCTTCGACCACGTCCAAATGGCTACAGATTCGTTGCTACAGCAGATCCCCTACGCAGAGATCGTGATCCTCGGCGACTTTAACGTCCATCACGCCGAATGGCTTGGTTCACGTTTAACCGATCATGCGGGAGATCTGTTCATGATTTTGCCTTGGTATATGGTCTGACACAACTGGTTACTTCGCCTACGCGGATTCCAGATGTGGAGGATCATGCACCTTCCCTGTTGGACCTTCTGCTGACTTCTCACCCGGACGGATATCAGATTTCCGTCGACGCCCGTTTGGGCTCCTCGGACCATTGTCTTGTTCGGAGTATGGTGCCACTCACGCTGAAATCTCAGTTACATTCTGCAGGCTGCCGCCGTGTTTGGCACTATAGGTCAGCCGATTGAGATGGGATGTGGTCTTTCTTTGCATCCTACCCTTGGGGGCGGCTTTGCTTCTCGCCGGACGATCCCAACGTTTTTCGGATTCTGTCGGTGATGTAGTACTTCAGGGTATGGAACTTTTTATTCCTTCCTCTGTGGTGCCCATTGGAGGCAAATCTCAGCCATGGTTTGGTCGCTCCTGTAAAATAGCATAATGCTATAAGCAGGAGTGCTACCAAGCCTGGGCTGACGCATCAGCGTCCCGTGGTGTAAACACCAGCGCTCTAAAAAAGAAGTATAATTCCGCCTCTAGGTCCTTCAAAAGAGTCATTGCCAAGGCAAAGTCAGAGCACATAGGCAGAATTGGCGAGAAATTAGTTCGCCTTCCTTCTGGAACCCGTGCATTCTGGTCTGAGCCAAGGCTGTCCAGGGGAATTTTTGTCAGCCATCTCTTCCATCTCTGCACAGGGAGGATGACTCACTGGCCCATACCGCAAAGGAGAAAGCCGATCTTCTAGGCTCTTTCTTTGCGTCCAACTCGACTCTCGATGACGGGGGGAGTACGCCGCCGACCGTCCCACGGTGTGAGTGCTCCATGCCGGAAGTGCAGTTCACACAGCGCTCGGTTCGCAAAGCACTCCTCTCCCTGGACATCCACAAGTCGAGTGGGCCTGACGGAATCCCCCAATTGTGCTGAGGACGTGTGCTCCACAGTTGGCACCGGTTTTAACGCGTCTTTTCCGGTACTGTTACTTATTTCGTATTTGTGTTTCTTTTATGCTTGAATATGTTGGGTACAATTTATGTCTATAGAACTTAGTGTTTAATTTGTGTTTCATAAATGCAACTTTGATATCTATGACCATTTCATAAAATAAATTATTTACTGATGTCATCCATGTATGAAGTTTGTGGAGATTGCTAGGACCAAGCTCGAGATTTGATCTTACATGTTCTAAAAGGATCACAAGAAAGACCCCAGCATATTGTATTGTATTGCCATAAGGATTAATTAGCTATCAATATTTTATACCAAGATGTGCTTACATTTGCTCTCTGCATAGCGAGGAGCCAATTTATGAAAATCTCTATACAGCCGAGTACAGCCTTAATAATTTTATTTCCATACAAATAGCAGAGGTTATTTTTATATTAATGGAAGGACTTCGTAACATTTCTCATGAGAAAATTCAAAACTACCCTGATAACCAAGTCCATTACTTTATAGGCATAAGTAAACAAGAATATCAACAAATGTTAGAAGCAATACCAAGCCTCAGGAAAATGCATCGGGGTTATTTTGCATTAACAGCATTTGTGGTTGTTCATGTTAAGAAATAAAGTTTCAGCAAACGTCTGTACCAAGAAATATCTTCTTAACGGACTTTTTCATGTTGGCAGCAAAAACTACCTACATTGCCAACCACATTTTTGGTGAGTCTGTTGCACCAGCTGAACAAAAACCTGCAATTACAATAGCTAATGAAAAACATATATATAAATAAATGTATATAAAAGCAATAATTATTTGTTCTAAAAGGACACATATTCCTCACATATTCTATACATATAAATATAGGATAAATAGCTTTATTTATCGTCTCTGCCTCTGATGGATATATCATGGGATATATACAGACCACAAAGTGACACTAGAAATCATGCGACCGTAATTAAGGATTTATTAAACAAAACGGAATTCCATGACTTTTATAGAGAAAATTATATTTTTATTGTAGAGGTTTTTTTTATAAGTACTTTATTGCGCTATAATAAAAATGTAATAGAATCACAATTAAACAATTTTTGTACTTTTTTTTGTAAGAGTTTATTTATTATGAAAGCTGATGTCAGGTACCTATGCAATAATTTTGTGAAATTAAAAATAAACAGTTAAATGAAAAATTTATTTTGTTTGTTTTCAAAAGTTAATACCTACCTACTAAAGTTTCATTTGATGCAGAGACTGGTAAGTAAAATCAAGATATTTTCTTATACAAGTAATCGAAAGTTGGCTAGTTAAGTGACCGGGATAATGACGTAGTGAATGTGCCAAACTGCTTTAACAATTTAGCATTTAATAAATTTTTGCTAACACTTTACAAAAGTAAAAAATTAATATTAAAAATATTACAATACTATTTTAGCACAAAAATATACATAGCTAAAAATTTTGAATTAAGGTTTTTCTACTAAGTAGGTACACAATTTGTGGTAAAGAAATAAAACTGCTCTTTTGAAGTCAATTTATTTTTTAAATTAGTATTTTGATATCAGCTAATCATATTAAACAGATAATGCAAAAAATTTTTAAATTATGTCTGTGGAATATACCTACCTACTGAAATTCAAGCGTAAAGTATCATTTACATACTAAGTATTTAATTTAATTTTTCAGAGTGATGCCTCGAAAATATATAAAAAAGAAAGTGCAAAAATATTCCCAAGAAGATGTTGAAAAAGCAGTGGAAGAAGACAACAGGGAATATCTTCCATTTACGGTGCTGCAAAAAATATATATCATTCCCACAACGACTCTTTTTGATAAAGTGAAACTAAATCACATCCAAAACATCAGGCTTCTTCTTTTCAACAAGAAGAAGAATTGGCAAATGGCCTTCGAATTATGGAGAAATGGGGGTTTGGTCTGTTTAGAAACGAAACGCTTGATGTAGTTACTGACTATGTTGCGAAAAATAACCTTAAAACTCCGTTTCATAACAGACCTGACCCAGATTGTCAATTAAAAAACCTCAACCTCTTGAACATACTCGAAAAAAAATGACAGACCCATTTATTATTCATGAGTATTTTCAGCTACTAGGAAATATATTAGCCGGTCTCAATTTGTTTGACCGTCCCGATTTAACTTGGAACTTGGACGAGAACTCTCTGTGTCTAGATCCTTCAAAGACGAAAGTAGTAGGTGCGGTTACAAGCCTTGTTCAAGAGCAACATTTGGCAGTGCCGCAAATACCGCTGGCCAAAAAATAGCACCCTTAATAGTATTTAAGGGGCAATATGTATGGAAACAGTGGATGGCCGATAAAAAAGATTATGAATTTGAGTTGACCTACGCAGCAAGCAGCAAAGGTTGGATGGAGGGTACGATATTTGTGAATTACTTGAAGAAAGCATTGTTTCCGGCTCTCGGTGAAGAACGCCCCGTATTGATTATTTACGATGGCCATTCATCTCATGTGACTGTAGATGTACAACCGGCTATCCGACATGGAATCACAATCATAAAATTACCACCTCACACCCCTCACTTATTACAACCATTGGATGTGGCGGTCTTTAGATCATTTAAGTGTAAGTGGGATGCTAAATCAGTTATATGGCAGCGCCATAATGTCGGACTTAAAATGCCTAAAAATGTTTTTCTTAGACGTTTGCGGACACGTGGCAAGAAACAAATGCCGAGATAATAAAAAGCGGCTTCAAAAAAACTGGAATCTATCCGTTAAACCCTGATGTATTATCACAGGATATATTTGAACCAGCTGCCTACAAACGATTTAAAGAAAAGCTACGCACAAATGCTCCCAAAAATTCGAAACCCCTGCAAAATTTATGTATTGACGTTTTTAATAAAATTCTGCAGTTTGCACCTGACTTAGAAGAACAAGTGAAACGAGTAGTTACACACACGAATACTCCAAATGTCACCTTCTTATCAGACCTTTCAAGAAAAGATAATCAGACGCAGTCTTTTTTGGCAAATAATATTTCCAGTTTACCAGATTGTCTAAAATGTAAGTAAAATGTACAGCCTGAGCCAAAAATTTAAATTATATTCAATGTAAAGGTCAATTTTGAAGAATTGCTGCTCAACAAAATAAAACAGGATAAGGACATTAATTATCAAACAAAGAAAACACGTGTTGCTAAAGGAGCTGAAATAATAACTTGTAAACAATTAGAAGACTTGGAAAAGCAAAGTAACGAAACAGCGTCAAAGAAAGCTAAGCCGAAAAAAAGGAAGTCAATAAAAGATATAAATTTCGCAGATGCGAGACCTTCAGGTATAAGAAAAGGGAGTAAACAGAAAAAAAACAGGGTAAGAAAAAACATAAAAAGGAAATAGATTCGAATGAATCTTCGTCTGATATTTCTGATTTGATAAGCCTCTACATTGATCAATATTATAACGATGGAACACTCAGAGAAGAAAATTGGCCAGAGGATTTAAATTTTGAGATGGAGAATTTAAACTCTTTGGAAAAATATGAGAATAAAGAAATTTCAAATGAAGTTAAAGAATGCGAAAATGGAAATCCTCATACCAAAACTAAAAATAAATGTGTGGGTAAAAAGAGTAAAGCAAAAGTGGAGACGCCAGTAACTTAAGGTATCTTCGATAAAGATTTAGTGGACTGTAATTTTGGTGCATACGGCAAAGGGGAAAATAAATAGGTGGGATAGCACGCACTGACCTGAAGAGGGCTGCCGCGCCTTCCTCCTGGAGTGTCTGCTATACAGCGAGCTCGCCACGTGGTTCGGCGCACACGCACTCTCGAAACAGTCTCGTGAAGTCCCACACTCTCCACCTTTGCCCTTACGGGGGCGTCTCACACTTTTATGAGTTACAAAGACACAATGTCTGATGCGGTGAATATTAAACATAAACAGGAGAACTCAATGTTCGTCCTGCGCGGTTTGCGGTTAATGTACATAAGACGCGACGGGTGGCCGTGCGCTGCGGATGGCGTAATATCACTTAGTATAATGACGCGCGCCGAGATCCTCTTTTTCACCTCGGCGGCAGCGCGTGCGGTAGGAAAGGGAAGGAAGGAAACAAAAAATATGCACTAGTCATGTTGATAAAGTAGATATAACTTAGGACGAACTCAATGCGATATGTAATGTAATGTTGATAAAGTAGATTGTTAACTGGCGTTACCATTTCCTCCCGCCCTTAAAGGGTCACCTTTAAAAGACAACCGTAATATAAAAAGTAAAAGGAAAACAAATAAATAAGCGGTATATAAAGTGAGAGGATGCGCTCAATGCGCATGTCTCATCTACTAACCTTACTTGGTAAGCGAGAATATAATATTGCGGTTTAATACTTTTTTAATATATATAAATATAAACTGAATTCCTAATTTAGATAAATAATTATAATCAAAATAATCGTGATTTATTGTCTTGGGAGAGGGCAAATACGAGCAACAGGACGGAGATATGTTCCCTTAGTAGTTCTCACGGTCACTACTCGAACTACGCCATCCTTCGAAGGATGAACAGACTCGACAATCGCTAATGGCCAAGCAAGGGGCGGTTCATTATCATTTATCACAATTACAACCATGCCTGGTACGATAGCCGTAGACGGGGTGTTCCACTTCTGACGAACTTGTAATCCGTGAAGGTATTCCGTCCTCCACCGGTCCCAAAACGACTGAACTAATTTATCCAGTAAAGAATGCCTGTGTAACAGACTGGTAGAGTCAGATTTGACTTTGGGTGCGGGTAATGACAATAAAGGTGCGGTATTCAAAAAATGACTCGGAGTAAGAGCTGAAGGCTCTGCAGGATCAGAACTTAATACTGTCAAGGGCCGCGAGTTTAGCAAGCACTCAATTTGCGCAAGAACAGTATTAAGCTCTTCGTATGAAAGTAACTGATGTCCGATAACTCGGAACAGATGCGTTTTTACGACTTTGATCATACTCTCCCAGGCGCCTCCAAAATGAGGAGAGTTGGGACAGATGAACTTCCATGTTATACGATTCTCAGCACACTCTTGCTCAAGCTTTGGGCGGTATTCAACGTTTAGAAATTTATAGAGATCGCGAAGATACGAAGCGGCACCTTTAAAATTCGTTCCATTATCCGAATATAAAAACTGAATCGGCCCTCGTCTAGAGAGGAAACGTTTAAGCACAGCGAGGAAACTAGAACTACTAAGATCTGTAGCGATTTCTATATGTACAGCTCGAGTCGTGAGGCATGTGAAAACACATAAGTACGCCTTCTCGCTGCGTACACCACGACGACGTACAGGAGTGTATGCGATAGGACCGGCATAATCGCAGCCCGTGTGTGTAAATGCCTTAATAGCTTGTCTTACACGACTATGGGGAAGATCAGCCATCTTCCCCATAGTCGTGTAAGACAAGCTATTAAGGCTTAAGGCACTTGTAGACTCTGCTTCTCACAGTGCGGCGTGCTGAAAGGATCCAAAATTTTTGACGGAGCAATGACAATAACAATTCAGGCCCAGCGTGTAAATTTTTAATATGATAATAGTCAACGATCATGTTCACTACATGATCACTGCGCGGGAGTATAATTGGATGTTTTTGCGTGTAATCTAATGCGGAGTTCGAAAGACGACCACCAATGCGGATTAAACCATTCTCAATAAAAGGCCTTAAACGATTGAAAACGGGCGAGCAAGGTTTGTTACCTTCAATATTTAAATATTCCACTGCAAAATGCTGTTTTTGCAGGGCGCGGAGGATTATAACCTCAGAGAAACTGAGATCATGAGCAGTCACTACAGTAGTGCTGCGGCAGGGCAATAATTTAGCAAACTTACACACGTACGCAATTATACGTAGAAGTTTACTCCAAGAAGAGATGCGGAGTGCGAGCTCATAAATCGCAGAATTACAGACGGATGTGCACACAGTGTGCGACAAAATCTTCTTCTCAGGCATATTTGCAATAACCTCATTGTCTAAAGTACGAAGAGGCCATTGAGATGGATCTAACGAAGTCCACTGAGGCCCATGGAGCCACAGGGGGTTTGAAACTAATTTATTTGGCGTAACGCCACGTGAAAGTATGTCAGCGGGATTCTCAGTACCTGCGACATGATAAAAGTTATCAGCGCGAATATTGTCGGTAATCTGAACAACGCGGTTTGCAACAAAGGTCTGCCACTTGTGTGGCGAACTCTTTATCCAGTACAGAGCTACTTTTGAATCTACAAAGGCATAGACTGATATTGCAAGGTCAAGAGAATAATTGTCGAGTACTCTGCGAAGCAATTTTGAGAGTAAAACCGCTCCACAAAGCTCAAGGCGTGCAATAGATAGTGGTTTCGTCGGTGCGACTTTAGTCTTTGCACAAATCAACTGGACGGTGTTACCATTGACGCTCTTTACATGTATGTAGACTACGGCACCGTATGCGTGCTCGCTGGCGTCGGAAAACCCCAGGAGTGACGCAGTACAGTTTTTGGATACACCAACATGTCGCGGGATACGTAAATCATTAAGAGCTGGTAATTCAGCACAGAATTGCCTACACATCTTAATAATTGGCGGTGGTGGTATGTCGTCCCAATCTAAATTAAGTTGCCAAAGCTGCTTTATTAACAATTTGGCGTACGCGACTGTGGGAGCAACGAAACCCATTATGTCCCACAGGCGAGCGACAGTAGATAAGATGGCGCGCTTAGTGCACGTCACATCAGCGGGAACAGATATCTTAAAATAAAAGGCGTCACTATCGGTAGACCAATGCAAGCCTAGTATTTTATGTGGCATTGATTTATCGAACTCTACTTCTCCTGTAATTTTATGGGGAGTAGGGAGGTCATCTAAAACAGATCGACGGTTGCTATGCCATTTTATCAGGTCCCATTGGGCACCCTTGAATAAGTCTATCAGCTGCCGAGAGGTCTCACTGGCCTCGGATTCACTGGGCATAGAGAACGCGATGTCGTCCATATATAGCGAAGTAAATGCGATACGACTCGCAAGCGGATACTTTGCGCCGTCGTCATCAATGAGCTGTCTTACCGTGCGCAATGCATGGTATGGACTCGAAGTTAAACCGAAGCACGCGCGATTGAAGTGGTATAACACAAGTGGGTCTTGTGGACGGAAGCGGTATAGGAAGCATTGGTAACGACGATCAGAATCGCGAACAACTATTTGCAGAAATTGTTGGCGACAGTCGGCTGTCATAGCGATTGGATGTAAGCGGAAAGTTAAAATTATATTGAACAAGTCGCCTTGCAAATTTGGTCCTGAATGCAGAATATCATTTAATGATCGCCCAGTGCTAGTCTTACTGCTAGCATCCAGGACGATGCGCAGACGCGTTGACTTCTTATCTTCGCGTAAGACTCCATGATGCGGTATGACATACATTGGAGCGGGTTCATGAGAGTCATACGGCGGTGCGGGGGATATATAATTTTTAGCTAAGTATTCCTTTATGACGTCATCATATGCTAACCTTAATGTAGGCGAGGCTTGAAGTTTCCTCTCCAAGCACATGAATCGTCGTCGAGAGGTTTCATAAGAATCTTCGAGAGAGTAAACGTCATCTTTAAATGGCAGGCCAACAATATATCTACCAGTAAAAGGATCGCGGGATGTCGTAGATTTATAAAACTCTTCACATTCAATGTCTGAAGGACACTGAATGGGCGGTGCGGAGGGTGGCTGTTCAAGCTCCCGATATCGTTGCACTAATTTGTCAACGATAGGAGACTCTAGAACTGAGCAGCACGTTAAAGAATGATTTACCTGAAGTGTCGGCACTGAGCCCATAATAACGTAACCAAATACCGTACTCAAAGCTGAGGGCCCGGACAAGTCGTTAGACGAATAAATTACGTCTGGACACAGTAAGTGCGGGAAAAGGGATGCGCCTATCAAAACATCAATTTTATTAGGCATGCTATAACATTCATCAGCGAGTCTTATGCCATGGAAGTGTGATAAGACAGATGTGTCTACCACAGCGGTGGGCAAAAGGTCGGTGATTTGATCAACAACTAGCGTTGAAATATTGAAGTTAATATTCGAGTCGAATCGTGAGAAAATTTTAATATCAATCGATTTCGATTTTACAATTTTTTCAACTCCACCGAATCCCTTTACTACAGTACATTCGGTATCGTGTTGTTGAACGCCTAAACGATGACAGCACTCTTTAGTCATAAAATGGCTTTGAGCCGCGGAGTCTAATAATATACGAATAATTTGTTTCTCTCCCTTAGCATCGTAAGCAAATACTTGAGCGGTTGATAATAAAACAGTTCTCTGCGAACGACTTGCGCGCGCGGGAGGCGGTGAACGTTGAGAAACATTCTTGAACGAAGTACACAGCGCGACGTCTGAACGCGCACCTGCGGTGAGGGGTGGCGAGTGTGCGGGCGCGGGGGTTGTAGACTTCAGTGTAACTGGCTGAAGCGGTGGAGAACGCGCCAGCGCAGGGGAAGCATTATCGCTTCTGCGGTGGAAGTGCAACAATGTGTGATGTTTAAATTTACAAACTCGACAACTATAATTTGAAGAGCAACTAGACACTCGATGACTTAAACTGAGACAATTCACACATGCATTGTTACTCTTTACGCATTTAAATCGTTCCTGCGGCGTCATTTTATTAAAGTCTGCACACTTAAATAGGTGTTGATGCACAATATTATCGCACAGACACTTTGAGCAACTAGTCGTCGTGCTTACGTACGCCTGATACTTCGGCGACGAAGTATTATTACAGCGACGATTATTACCGTTACCTCGTCGATTGTTTGGTGCGCTATTAGAATTTGTACTAGAATCGGTGCGTTGCAAAACTTTGGAGCGGGTCTTAATAAAATTTACTAAATCATCAAAGGTAGGTACCATCGAGTTATGACTATATTCGAAAGAGCGAATGGTATCCGGGTCCAGCTTCTTAAGCGCGATATGAAGAACAATTAAGTCCGCGAGATTATCTAACTTTAAGTTTTGTAAAGCGCGCACTGCACTTATAAAGTTATCAGTAAATAAATCAAAATTATTTGCGGTGGCCGATTGCAATGGCTTAAATTCGAACATCTGATTAATATATGTAGATGCTAGCATACGCCGGTCTGCATATTTGTCAACGAGTGCTTGCAATAAAATTTTATAATTTTCAGCGCAAGAAGTTATACCTGAGCATACAGATAGGGCTTTGCCCGTTAGTTTACCTAGCAAATAGTATAACTTTTCAGCGTCGGTAAGCGATGTGTTGTCATGGACGGTTGATTTAAAGCTAGCATAAAATAAAGGCCATGAGCGAATTAACTACGAATATATATACGAATATATAATAGAAATAAACTAATACGAAATTCATCATTTTGTCCTGGAAAGAAACACTACCTTCTTCTGAGTTAAAATAGTCCACAAACTTGTTTCGAACTGCAACCCCTTCAGCATTAAGCTGGGTTTCATTCACACGCTTTGATAATACCAGGCCATCGGGTATCTGTTGTCTCCTTGATGGAATGTATATGTTTTTGTATTTTCTCGATCAACAGAATTTGTAGTAATATATCGTGGTGCTTTTCTCTGTAAATAATTGTGCAAAACACAACATGCGAGTATAATATAATCCACTCTATCTATTTTAACACTCAGAATTCTTCGTAAAACTCGGAAGCGGGCGGCTAATATACCGAATGCATTCTCCACTACTCTTCTAGCCCTAGATAAACGGTAGTTGAATATTCTTTTTTCATATGTTATGCCTTTGAAAGGAAATGGTTTCATAACGTTTCTTTCGATACCAAAAGCACTGTCATTCAAAAATACGTTAGGTACAGTAACTTGTGTGTTCGGTAATGTGCAAGCTGAAGGCAAATTCAAACAACCATTTTGAAGCCTTTCGTAAAATTTTGATGATTTTAAAATCGCTGCATCAGCCACAGAGCCGTTAGTTCCCGTATATACGTACATAAATTCGTAATTAACGTTTACTACAGCAAACAGCACCACACTGAAATATCCTTTATAATTATAATACAAAGATCCACTTCTTGGGGGTTTGTCAAGAGCAACATGTTTTCCTTCAAAAGCACCGACACAATTATCAAAGTCCCACTTATTTTTAAAGGATCTTGCGGTATTTCCCCACTTAGCTTCTGTTTCAGGCATCTGAAAATAAAACAAATCTGTTACTATACTTAATGATTTTGTTACAGGAAATTTCGACTTCATCATCTGAAACCGAAAGTGTACGAGGATCTGAGTCAGCGTCTCCACAAAAGAAAAAGAGAGTTACGAAAGCTAGCTTACTGCAAAAGCATGAGTCACTCATAAATACAGCTGGGAAACTTCTCAATAAAAAAGAAGAGGAATGGGAAATTATAGGAAAGGGTATAGGCTTGCAACTGAAGGATCTAAATAAAAGACAGTTTTATATAGCTCAGAAAATAATACATGACATCCTCTATTACGCACAAATGGGAATGTTAACTGAACATTCATCTGTCACTGGGCTTGAACATAATCAGTCACAGCACACGTACGAGTCAACAGTTGGAAACCGTAGAACTACACAAATATATCAAGCTCCATTTCGCTATCCAGCCCGTAGACTGGATACTCAATCAGTACTATCTGGTGCATCATCATCCCCTAAATATTATATTTATTCTGATTCTCAGTCATCTTGTGCCATACCGTCGTCACCATCCCCATCTCCAAAAGGACTACTTATTGAGTCGCCTCATCCATCCCACTAGACTCAACCACCATATTCTTCCTCTAAATCACTACCTCAAGAGCCCTCGCCACAGCAAGTAATTTTTCGGCCATCTCATCCATCATCGTCCTACCATACTCAACCTCCTCTTTCATCCCCACCAACAATGCCACAAGGAATAATTATTGAACAGCCACACCCTACTGAAAATGATCCGATAGAATCATTTTCTCCATCACAATCAACACAGGTACAATTAGAACTTTCTCGATCAAAAACTCATACAACATCAATGCTTGAAACAACACCAAACACATCTTATGAATTGTTTAGTTTAGACAATATAAATTTTCCGAATACAACAGTATGCAAGGGTAATGGGAACGCCATGAAGAATTATTTGATTTTTAAACCAAAAAAGTAAATTATGTAAAGCAACGATATCTTTCATTCGATTAAATATTCTAGTTAAATAAATAACTTTCTTTGTAAAAAACGAGTATTATTTACTTACGCTTATATAGTGCTTTAGGCATTTATAAATAGCCTTACATGTTTCCGGAATGATTTTAGTAAGAAGACATGCTGAGATTAAGGAGCTAAACTTTAAATCTTCATAAGCATTTCGTGTGGCTAGAAAACGTAATGTAGCGATTAATCGTTCTCTTGGGCTGATACTTTCCCTAAGAAGTGTATCTTCCTTATTTTTGTATATGGTGTGATCAATGTCAGTAGTTATTCAAACTGTGAAGATCCCAATCTTAAAAAAAATCTAAAATCAGATGGCTCCAATATGTTCACAATGTTCATATTTGACAGTTTTTGTCTCAGCAATAAATATTCTTTGACCCAATATTTTCTGCGTCTTTTTTTATTAATTATTATTAAACTCGACACCATTGCTAAAGCAATGCCAACTTTCTGGTGTTTTGATGGTGCCATATTCGTTTAGCGCTCTTCGAAAGATGCGGTTTGGACGACGATCACTACTAAAATGTAAGGAAGTTAAACTAACTAGCTTCACTAGCTAGTCTAGTGTAATGAGCGAGCTCTTTTTATAGTTCACTGCAGTACTAAATTTAGCGCTCTGCAAATTGGATAATGTAATGGGCGTTTAACATTAAGATACTTGGCCACCGGAGATAGCTTTCAAAGCCTTCATTTTTTGTTTAAAGTGTCACCACAATTGATTTCTACAATTATTCCAGAAGTATGTGAAGCATTAAATCAAGTTTTGCAAAATGAAATACAGGTAAACAGGTTTAAAATATTTATTAAGAACTTAATCTGAATTTATTACTTAATATTTACCTACTTATAAAAAGAAAATTGTACTTATAATCTAAAGGAAATTAGCTTCATATTTTTATATAAATTGAGCATCTTTGTAAGCTAGAGAAATAACGTCAGATAGCTGACTTTCTTGCAACAGCTCATTTGAAACTACCTGCACGTTTGAGCCAACTTGTGCATCTTCATTTTGCAAATAAACTTGGCGTGTGTGTTGTTCTTCTGTCTGGTATATGAATTTATGGTGGTTCGGAATATGCTATGCGGGTATTGTGTCTATAAACAACTCCGCTTGGCAGTGGTTCAGAATAGGATGACAGTGCAGATGATGATCGTATGTATTCAGAAGATGGATTGATTGTAGTATTTGTAAATCTGTTTGGACGCAACGCACGGCGGCGATTAATAATCATACCATCGATCTGATACATAATTTCTAATCTTTCATCTTCAGAGAATGCTCGCAATTTCTTCGCTAAACCAATTGCATATGTCACAGTCGTCTTGGGAGGTTTGCGATTCTCTTTTTTTGATGGTTTCTTGAAAAATACTTATAGCATCCTTCACATGCTTTCCAGCTTCTTTCAACTCGCCCTGAAGTAATCTACTGGTCATCTTCGTCTGTGATGTTTTTGTATCGTTTCTATTTTTATTGATCGTTTCCACTTCAGTAGTACTAGAGAATGGTTCTTCAATCTAAAAAATAATAATATCTTATAA
Organism: Parnassius smintheus behrii; assembly: GCA_036936625.1. Taxonomy (NCBI): domain Eukaryota; kingdom Metazoa; phylum Arthropoda; class Insecta; order Lepidoptera; family Papilionidae; genus Parnassius; species Parnassius smintheus. The sequence goes on from JAUPFT010000025.1 coordinate 41,095,091, forward strand.
GAATTGTTACGAGCTTGAGGTTCGTGACAGTAAAAATTGCCGATAAAATTACCTAAATTAACACTTTAATTTACTTTACACAAATTAAAACTAAAAACACTAATAATTAAACACACTAATTCACTTAATTCCGCTCCGAAGCTTCGCTTGTGTCGCTGAGTTCAACTCTCTGCTCGATCGCATCTTGCAGCGCCTATTTATATAATTAGCAAAGAAGCGTCCCGAACATTCAGGTAAATGCGCGCCAGGCAACGAGTATTCGAGTGTAGATTTTCCAGAAACTTAGTTCTTCGGGTGGCGCTGTCGGTCGAAAGATTTGTGATGTCATTTACTGCAAAGCTCCCTTCGCTCTCGTTCCTGACACTAGATGGCGCTAGTGCGCTGATTTGAGCGCGGCGTAACACTGCCCCCTCCTAAGACATGCTCGTCCCGAGCATTATCGGCCCCATAATAACGCGCTAGGCGATCCACATGGACGATCTTAGGAGTCCGCTTTGCGCCTTTCTGTAACGGCTCCGCAATGTCAAGGGATGTCCTATCCCGTGGTGCACCAACATTGTACAATGTCCATGCTCCTCTACTCCGTGTCTGAGGTCCCCTCACAGCCGCACAACTTGTACATGTACGACACCAATCTTCGACATCGTCACGATAATGGACCCAGTAAAACTGTTCTCGGACCTTCAGTAGATTTCGTTTAACTCCCAAATGGACTCTTGAACGACCATTATGGCACAGCTGTAGAACATTCGGCACTTTAGCTTTAGGGACAACGATTTGCAAACGACAGCTGCCTCCTCGACCATTGTCCCATTTACGGCACAAGACTCCATTCTGAAGCAGCAAGCTGTCCCATTGGGCCCAATAGCTTTTCGTGGTTGAACTCATCGCTGAGACGTCCCTCCACTTAGGCTTGGTAGCACGGGCCTTCATCCATCCCAGAATCGGCTTGATGTCTGGATCCTCCTGCTGTGCATGTCGTAGGCTGTCCTTCCACCCGTTGCTGAGGTGGTCTGTCCTGAGCATCCTCACGGATACCACTTCCTTACCTTGCCTACTACAATGGTTGCAATCTTCAGGACAAGGTCTTCTTGACAATGCATCTGCGTTGCCGTGAGATTTTCCGCTGCAGTGTCTGATAGTAAAGTCGTATTCCTGCTGCTGCTGGGCGGTGCTGTTAGCCGCACTTCCTTTCTGAGACCGTTCACCTTCCCTTCCTAGGGTGTGCTTAGGGCAGCTGGACCGAAGATGGCCCCTTTCCCCACAGCCATAGCACCTAGGGCTGTATCTTTATTGTGGTCGCGAACCGTAACTGCTGTAACCTCCCTAGCGTGAGGTGAACGATGATCCTGTCGCCACCAGGCAGTGCCGTTAGCTGTACTACCCTCTCGAGATCGACCAACTCTCCTTCCCACGGTTCGCTTAGGGCAGCTGGATCGAAGATGGCCCCTTTCCCCACAGCAATAGCACCTTGGGCTGTATCCTTTGTTGGTGTAGCTGCTGCAACCCCCCTGACGCGATGGGAACGATGATCCTGCCGCACGGCTTCCACTTCCAGTGCATGGGCCAAGGCGTCCTTAAGCGTCTCGTGGTGCCCGAGCCTCACAGCAGCTCTGACTTCCAGGTCGCGGATGCCGTCGATGAATGTCTGCACCAGGTTCCCTTCAATGAGCGCAGGTAAAGACCGGTATGCTTTTCGCACCAGCTTCTCCACTTCTAGAGCCCACTGCTGCAGGTTTTCGTTGATGCGCTGCACACGATCTTTAAGCTGCGCACGAAAGACGTGTTCCAGGTGAGCATCGCCATATCTCGCCTCCAATGCCTCAAGGAGTTGCTCATAAGTCACTTCCTCACCGAGAGCTTCCAGAACTGTTAAGGCCTGGTCACGCAGGCCTAGTGTGAGAGCAGTCATGGCCTGATTTTTATTCCAGCCGTTCGCCTTCATAACAGCTTCGAACTGGATTTTGTAGGCTGACCAGGAAGAGGTACCGTCGAACGGTGGCACCTTGAACCCACGTAGTGAAGGTGTTGTAGCTACTACGGGAGCTGTAGCTCCATCTCCAAGTTTGAGTTCGTCCAGTGATTTCTTCATGTCAGCCATTACGTTGTCAACCCGATTGTTTACTTGGTCGATTCGGGTTTCAGCTTCCGACAATCGGTTGTCATGTTGAGCAACCTTACCCTTCACCACCTTTATCTCCTTCCCGAAGGTAGCGTGAAGATCCTTCATGAGGAGCATTTGCTCTTCCAACCGACGAGCCTGTTCCGCCTGCTGATCTTCCAACCGACGGGCCTGTTCCTCCTGTCGGCGGGCCTGTTCCTCCCGTCGGCGGGCCTGTTCCTCATGTCGGCGGACCTGTTCCTCCTGTCCGCCCCGCAGTTGCTGCAGCATCACCATCAGAGCACCTAAGTCAGGTGCCACAGACGTAGAAGCTGCTGACGGACCGGCTTCCGTGGCCGGCGGCTGGCCCTCAGACATCTGCGGCGTTGCACCTCCAAATCTCCTCTGGTCCGTCTCCTGCTGGCGTTGACTTCGGGTACGAACACCCTCCGTTTCCTCCTTAGGTAAAATCGGCATTATTTTATCCCACTTCTGACACCAATTGTTACGAGCTTGAGGTTCGTGACAATAAAAATTGCCGATAAAATTGAAATAATACTAGTTTTAACGGAATTTATCGCGTATATTTAACTTTTTTACCCGACGTTTCGAGAGCTTTACAGCACCCATGGTCACGGGAAGGACTGAGATGTTCAACGTCCAGCTGTCATAGTTAACCGCGGTTACCATAGATTAAAATTTTAACTTTTGTTCCGATCCGATGATCCGATGATGAATTTTAATCTATGGTAACCGCGGTTAACTATGACAGCTGGACGTTGAACATCTCAGTCCTTCCCGTGACCATGGGTGCTGTAAAGCTCTCGAAACGTCGGGTAAAAAAGTTAAATATACGCGATAAATTCCGTTAAAACTAGTATTATTTCAATGTGTAGTGTTCGCGTAAATATAAGAAATCATTATGCCGATAAAATTACCTAAATTAACACTTTTATTTACTTTACACAAATTAAAACTAAAAACACTAATAATTAAACATACTAATTCACTTAATTCCGCTCCGAAGCTTCGCTTGTGTCGCTGAGTTCAACTCTCTGCTCGATCGCATCTTGCAGCGCCTATTTATATAATTAGCAAAGAAGCGTCCCGAACATTCAGGTAAATGCGCGCCAGGCAACGAGTATTCGAGTGTAGATTTTCCAGAAACTTAGTTCTTCGGGTCGCGCTGTCGGTCGAAAGATTTGTGATGTCATTTACTGCAAAGCTCCCTTCGCTCTCGTTCCTGACACTAGATGGCGCTAGTGCGCTGATTTGAGCGCGGCGTAACAGTATGTATAGGTATACATGTAACCCAAATAATTCATTCTTTTTCAGATTCAATCGTCTGCAGAAGAAAGGTTGGAAATCGAAAAAGGATTTAGTTTTAAATTTCCTAGAGCTATTGGTGCAATAGATGGCAAACATATTGTGGTGACATGTCCATCTAATTCAGCCTCCGAATACTTCAATTATAAGAAAACTTTCAGTATTGTGCTTATGGCATTAGTCGATAGTAAATATAAATTTATTTTTGCTGATATAGGTGGTCAAGGTAGAATAAGTGATGGTGGAATATTGCGCAATACTGTGCTATGGGATAGGATTTGTAATAATACTCTAAATTTACCAGCACCACGTCCACTGCCAGGCTCTACTATTGATAGACCATATTTGTTTTTGGGAGATGGTGCATTTGCACTACACATGAACATCATGAAACCTTATCGTGGAAACCACAACAGGAACAGTCCTGAACGAATATTTAATCAAAAACTATCTGGATCACGCGTGATTGTGGAGAATACATTTGGAATATTGGCTTCAAGGTTTCAAGTATTTAAAAGGCCAATCGAGCAATGCCCATGTAAAAAGCTTAGATTATTACCATGACTTGTATATTATTACATAATTATTTAATGCGCAGCAATAATTTTTCACAAATATATTCTCCCCCAGGCACTGTTGATGTTTACAAAAGTGACGACAATATTATTCGCCCTGGTGCATGACGTAGAGAAATAACAATCACTAATGCTATTAGAAATTTGCCACCCATTGCGCGCCGAGCTGCTGCTAGCACTAACCAAGTACGAGAAGAGTTTAAAAACTATTTTTTCAATATAAGTTAATTTAGAGAATTTTTGTAAAGTTTATTGAAATAAAGGCTACTTACATTAATTGATGTCGTGTTTATTGTTGGCCTCACAGTGAGCGCATCACCCAAAAATGATTCCAGGGCATCATAGGCAAACCATATTGGTTTGTATATTTCATCTTCCCCAGCACCCGATCGGCATGAATCTTTAACCATCTTTCTATATTTGCGGTAACTTGCAAAAAGTGATTCCTTCTTCTTTTTGAGTTCTGGTACCGGTTTGTCCATTAATTCTCCAATTCTACTCCAAGCGTCATTGTTAAGACTTCGGTCTTTGTAATAACGGTGTTTTGTGTCCCACAAAATGGGCTCTGTTTGGAAATATTCGATGAACTTAAGTTCTGCTTCGTTATCCCACATGTTAAATAACCTTTTCTTACTAAGAAATAAATAAAACACCCAACGTCGGAATACCGTGACTTCTCATATCACACTGAGATCTAAACGAGAATGTAATAGCCTTCTCTTTCTCGCCCAATAAAACTCGAAGCGGGCAAAAAAACCGAAACCGAACCGGTCGGAGAACATGCGAGCGCGAGAACGAGACGGCGAGAAATCGATCACATTCACGCTTCCGGGTATTCTCGGAGGTTCTCGGCGTGAGTCTGGAGGGGCTAACCAAATTGCGATTGGCGCTAGTGTAGTCACGATAAGTGCATAGCGAGCGATTAGCAAGCGACTCCTTACGTAATACGATACTTTTTTAAACAAAGCGATTGATCGCACATGTACTGCGCGATTTTTGCTAATTGCTAATTTTTACACAATAGCCGCAGTGGATTGCTTGCAATCTGTCGTCGTAAAAAAATTGGGATAGCCGAGTTAAGTTATTGGCATGCGGATAGAAGATCAATCGAACGACATGCACCAATCCAAGATTGTGGTTAATCTTGGATTCGAGATACATTATTAATTTCGGACGTTAATGTGTCCATATAATACTTAAAAAGATCAGAGTAGGGAAAAAATAATAACTAAACTCATAAAAATACTTTATTTATAATATGTTACGTGTAAAAACAAACCTTTTAATGAATAAATACATCAAAATAATCAAAATACACTGATGGATAGGAATCTATTGATTTGTTTAATACAGCAACAGCTTAACCATGTAGCGTTTAATTATAGGAAGAGATTATTTTACTTTGGTACTTGCAACACTGAATCCGTCCGTCATAGCCCCTCTACACGTTGGGCCAACGTGATGGCCCACTATGATGGGCCAACGTGTGGAGGGCGTAGTTGCGTCGGATGGCTTATGGCGCATACGATGGTCTCGGGATTGGCGACAGTGTCGGTTTTTCCGCCGCACATCAAAGGGTAGTGGCCCATTCCATAGTTGTGCGTGCTCGACTGTTGAGTGTGGACGTTCGCGCTTTGTTTATATATTAGCGAAAATTAATTAAAATGACGAATAAGTGGCCTCATAAAAGTTATAAATTTTTTTGAATTATATCGGGGAGAAAGCGTGAAATGGAATCCAACACATAAAAAACACAAAGATAAAAATAAGGAAAGATTTAGTTTTATATACATATATACAAGAGGGTTTAAATTTAGGGTTTATACATATTTAATAGGGTTATGAATAAAATCACCATTTTCAAGTAATTATAAACCCAACACACATGATAAGTACAATTTTAAAGACTATTTATAACGGGTGTCCAGTGGCAAATTTCAAACTTTGAACAGACTTAATTTTCGAACACAACGTAAGAGAAGGGCGCGGAGGGGGTTATTCGACGCGCAAGCGATACGGATTTTTTAGTAGCCATGGATCCGTGGAGTGGAGAGCATCGCGCTTTTGCCGTCGAGGTGTACTTTTCGAGTGGATTTTCGCTGTCTGAAGCCCGTCGTCCATTTAATAATCACTACGGTATTCGTCGAGTTCGTGATGGACCATCAATCAGCCTGATTCAGTCTTGGGTAGCAAGGTTTAGAGCAACGGGATCAACAATAAATAGACCCAGACCAGGACCAACACCAACGGTAGCCACGGACGAAAATGTCGAACGTGTTATGGCTTCTGTGATTGAAAATCCTCGTCTATCACTTCGTGCACGTTCATCGATTTTGGGTATTAGTAAATCAACTTTACAGGTAATAATGCGAAAAAAACTTAAATTCCATCCTTATAAGATCCAAATCGTCCAAGATTTACTCGAATCTGACTTTGAATTAAGGAAAACTTACGCAGAGACGATGTTGTTGAGATTTAAAACTGCTACTCGGATGGGTAACATATTCTTCAGTGACGAAGCCCATTTCCATATCGGAGGATATGTAAATAAACAAAATTTTCGTTATTGGGATATTTCCAACCCGAGAAAATTGCATGAAGAGCCTTTACACAAACCAAAAGTCACAGTATGGTGTGCAATATCTGCGTCTGCCATAATAGGGCCTTATTTCTTCGAAAATGAACGTTGCCAAACTGTAACAGTAAATTCCGAGAGATATGCAGAGTTGATCAGTGATTTTTTTAGACTAGAATTACAGAATAGTCCATACTGTAACCGGAATACGTGGTTCCAGCAAGATGGGGCCACAGCTCACACTGATAATGTGGCCATGAGTGCAGTGCGAGAGTTGTTTCCCGAAAAAATCATATCCCGGAACGGCACCATACCGTGGCCTCCCAGGTCACCAGACCTAAGTCCGTGTGACTTTTTCTTATGGGGATACTTACAATCTATCGTTTACAAAACAAATCCGACCACTATGACACAGCTGAAAGAAAACATTCGAGCAGAAATCAGCAAGATTCCCCAGTCGCTTTGTAAAAGAGTTTTCGAAAACATGCGTTCCAGACTCGAGGAGTGTGTTAGGGTCGATGGCCGCCATTTAGAAAACGTCATTTTCAAAAAATAAAATCCGCCTTTATGTTCTTTATATTTTAATAAACATACTTTGCATAAAACGTGTCGTTCTTTTTTTATAATTTTTCAAACTTTGAAATCTGCCACTGGACACCCTGTACTTGGTAAAGCCACGCTGCAGCTATATTACGGTTGTACCACGAATGGGTCGGCTCGACCGGGGAAATACCACGCTCTCACAGAATACCAGCAAATAGCAGCTTAATACTGCTGTGTTTCGTATGGCGAGTGTAGAGATCTGGAGACCCTTTTTTACTGGAAACAAGGCATTCCATCTTAGTCCTCAGGATTGACAACGCATCTGCATTTTGGTTCTTAATTGAGGATAAATGTAGATATCTATGGGCTACAGCATCCACTTACCATCAGGTGGACTGTGTGCTCGTTTGTCACTCTTATTCTTTAAAAAAATAATTATTTTAGGTACTAAGGGCGGATTCGACCAAAGTTAGTATAAGTCTTATCCTACGAATAAAAGCACTTATTACTCTAGAGTTAGAGAACTTTCCGTTTTACCAAATCTTAACCCGGGTATAACAGACTATCCGAGAGTAAATCGCTATACTGCCAAAATTCATGGAGTAAACAAGTTATCCCAGAGTATTTTAATGGCGACCGCTATATTCTGACAGCTGTTTTCGTATGCTTTGTTGTAAAAGTAGGAAATTTTATCGTTGTGCATTTATAATTTCTTGTACTTTTGTGATAATAGTAGGCTTTATTTTTTTAAATAATGCAACGTTTACGAAATATGATCGAAGATTCTGACAGTGATGAAGAATACATTCCAAGGCGTCCACGATGGATAAGAGAAAGGAACAATTATTTCGATAACTATGATGACCGTGACTTCGTAATAAGGTTTCGATTGTCCAAAGAAGCTACTTTGTGTCTTTTATCCAAAATCGAGCATCAACTGGAATATACATCAAACCGGTATGTATCTACACACCTTTTACTATATATTTGTCTACATAAACAATGGTACACACACACCTACCTAGATATATTTTTTCTAAAAGCTATGTGTGTTGCTCGAAGACTAGAAGACAAAACTAAAACATTATAGTAAGTAGTAGCAGTAGTAGTAGTTAGTACCTATGTTATCTAAAGTTCCTTTTTCTTTCAGAAATTTTTCAATATCTCCAGTAAATCAGTTGTTGGCCACTTTGAGATATTATGCAACAAACTGGACACAAACAAGCATTGGAGACTACTGTGGTCTAAGTACACCGACAGCAAACAAAATTGTACACAGAGTTAGTGCTGCAATAGCTGCATTACATAAAGAATATGTAGGTGTGCCGCGCACACACATGTAAACTTCGCAACGTTGTATTGTAACTATATTATGTAGTGAATAAGATTTTTCAGGCAGTCACTAGTTGCCCGCCAACTGTATGGCACGTTCCGCTATAATAAATATATATTAGTAAAAGAATTCACCTTTCATTATGGTCACCAATAGGCACCCCTACGGAGTCAGCTCCTAAACTGGTGACCCCGACGTGATCAAGATGACTGAAGTGGTCTATGTGATATTAATGCAGTAGTGGGCAATATTCGCGTGGTTGTGATCAGTGGACAATAGATATAGTAACATGAGTGCGCCGTTTCCGCCTACGTCACAGAACGTGCCGCCTGTTAACGTGCCACCCGTTCAAGACATCCAGCCACCCGCGCAACCGCCCATCATGGCGCCAGGGGTAGATGCAGTGTCCCTACAGTCTCGCCTCGCAGACTTTTGGACGGACCAGCCACGCGTATGGTTCGTACGCACGGAAGCTATCCTCGCACCTCAGAGGTTGGGTGATGAGGCGAAGTTTGACCTGGTCGTGTCTAAGCTAAGTAAGGAGGTTATCGCGCAAGTGACGGACATATTACTCAACCCGCCTCCTACCTACAAGTACGACGCACTCAAAGCTCGGCTACTCCACATCTATGAGGAGTCAATGTCGAGGCAGATCGAGAAGCTTATGAGCGAGCTAGAGCTGGGCGACCAGAAACCATCCCAGCTGCTTCGGCGGATGCGTGAGCTCGCTACTGACAAGGTTCCTGATGAAACCCTTCGCGTCTTGTGGCAGGGTCGTCTTCCGACACAAGTCCGAGCCGTGCTAACTGTGTCCGACTCCAAGGACCTGGACAACCTAGCAGCAGTTGCAGATAACGTCATGGAAGCTGTGCGGCCTTCCTATGCCGCCACCGCTACTTACACCGTGCCAGCGCCAGCATCTACTACCGCCTATGACTTGGCCCTGTTGAGAGCTGAGGTGGCTAAAATAAAGGCTACCGTGGACCGGATCGATCAGCAGAGGTCGCGGTCCCGCGCCCCGGATCGCAACCGGCGTCGTTCACAGTCCAGGCGCCGTAACAGTTCCTGCCGTCCCCGGAAGGAGAACTACTTATGCTTTTACCATTACAAGTTCCGAGAAAAGGCCAACAGGTGTACGAAGCCTTGCGCGTGGAAAACAACACAGCCGGAAAACTGAGCAGCGAGGTACAGTCCGAGGGTCTTCAGGTCTGTACCGTTTTTCCATTCAATCGTTTGTGTGTGTCAGACAGTAACTCCGGACTTAGATTTTTAGTTGACACCGGTGCCAATGTGTCTGTTTTACCAGCCGCGAGAAAAGATCGTCTAAATCAGTGTAGTGCATATAAATTATACGCAGCTAACGGCAATGAAATCGCAACTTACGGTACCAAGACAATAGTGTTAAACTTAAACTTACGCCGACCTTATCGTTGGGAATTCGTTGTAGCAGATGTCAAACAACCAATTTTGGGCGCCGATTTTTTAGCGTACCACAAATTATTAGTTGATTTAAACGCGCGTAAATTAATAGATAAAACTACAGAATTGAATGTTTCGGCATCTGTTGTCAATGTATCTCAACCTAGTGTTAAAACTATTGATGTAAATCATCCATATCAGGATTTATTGTTAAAGTATCCGGACATCACTAAACCAGCGTCATTCCGAGAAACTGCGAAACACGATGTCGTCCACTATATCGAGACCTCTGGCCCGCCCATGCACGCGAAAGCGCGCCCGTTGCCACCTGACAGGTATAAAAAAGTTAAAGAAGAATTTCGCATCATGCAGGAACTGGGCATCTGTCGTCCTTCAAAGAGCGCGTGGGCTAGTCCGCTCCATGTAGTTCCTAAAAAGAATGGAGATATAAGACCTTGTGGGGACTATCGCCAGCTGAATGCGATAACAAAGCCCGACAGATACCCGATTCCTCGCTTGAACGATTTTACTTTTATTCTTCCGGATAAAAAGATATTTTCAAAATTAGACATCAATAGAAGTTATCATTTTATACCTGTCGCACCAGGTGACGTGGAGAAAACCGCTATCATAACACCATTCGGACTTTTCGAGTTTCCTCGAATGACCTTCGGTTTGCGCGGAGCAGCACAAACCTTCCAGCGCTTTATGAACTCCATTTTACAAGGTCTTGATTTTGTCTTTTGTTATTTAGACGACTTACTTATAGCTAGTGACAACGAAGTTCAACACAGGCAACATTTAGAAATTATTTTTAAAAGGCTTAATAAATATGGAATTTCGATTAATTTGGCAAAATGTCGTTTCGGACAAACTAAACTAGAATTTTTGGGACACGAGATTAGTACCGACGGCGTCAGGCCGTTGCAAGATAAGGTTCAGGCAATTGTGGAATTTCCGAAGCCGAAAACTGTTGCAGAGCTAAGACGTTTTCTCGGTATGGTCAATTTTTATCGAGCTCATCTTCCTAACGCAACTTTATATCTAACAGAATTAAATAAATATCTTAAAAGCTCAAAGAAAAATGATAAGACTCCCATCGTCTGGACGGATAGTGCGAACGAAGCATTTACGCAATGTAAGGCAGGTCTCACACAGGCCGCTACATTGACGTACCCTAGAGTGGGTTCCGAACTCGCTTTAATGACTGATGCATCCAATATATGCGTGGGAGCAGTCTTGCAACAAAAGGAAGGAGATAGCTGGAAACCATTGGGCTATTTCTCAAAAAAATTGACCACCACCCAACAGCGATATAGCACATACGATCGCGAGTTGCTCGCTATATACTTAGCTATAAAACATTTTCGGAAATTATTTGAAGGGCAAGAAATAACCGTGTATACGGACCATAAACCTTTAACTTTTGCATTTCAAAAGGTAGGACGCGATGAAAGCGAAACGCCTCGGAGAACGAGACATTTAGCTTTCATAAGTGAGTTCACTACAAATATAAAACATATAACCGGTACGAATAACATCGTAGCTGACACCTTATCGCGCATCGAAGCCGTGACTATGCCAACTGCGTTGAATTTCGATGACATTGCAAATGAGCAGCGTAGCGACAGTTATATCATGAATGTTATGTCTGGTTTAAATACCGATAATATTTTGTTAAAGGAACTAGTTATACCTATGTTAAATAAGTCTATTTTTTGTGAGATGTCTACTGATACAGCTCGTCCGTACCTACCGGAAAAGTTTCGACGCCTAGCTTTTGATAGTTTACATAATTTGAGCCATCCTGGAATTCGTTCTACGCGAAAGATGTTAGCCAAAAAGTATTTCTGGCCTAGTATGAATCGTGATGTTTCTTTGTGGGCAAAAACGTGCATACAATGTCAACGTTCTAAAGTTAACAGACATACGGTATCGAATCTGACTAAGTTTCCGGAAGTAGAGCGTTTTGAGCATGTGCACGTCGATATCGTTGGCCCTCTTGAGATCTCACCAGATGGTTATAGATACTTACTTACGATAATTGATAGGAGGACCAGGTGGCCTGAAGCTTTTCCGTTACGAGACATTACGGCAGAAACTGTTGCCAAACATTTATATGAAGGTTGGATTTGTCGTTACGGTTGCCCGATAAAGTTAACTAGCGACCAAGGTCGCCAGTTTGAGAGTAGTCTTTTTAACCAGCTGTTAAAAATGTTGGGGGTTAATAGAATTCGAACTACTCCTTATCATCCGCAAAGCAATGGCGCAGTTGAACGTTGGCATCGTTCTTTAAAAGCAGCACTTTCAGCTCGCCTGTCACATGGGTCCTGGGTGGAAGAGCTACCCACAGTATTACTGGGGCTTCGCGCGGCCGCCCGCAGCGACTCAGGGGTTAGCGCCGCCGAGTTAACGTTCGGACGAAACTTGCGTCTACCGGGAGACTTTTATGACAGCTTTTCGAACAACCGTAACGTCAATGATTATTGTTTAGTGGATAAGATTAGAGATACTATTAGTAGTTATAAGCCTACATCCGACGATTCACGTAACTGTCATAGTCTTTTTGTGCACAAGGACTTACGTAACTGTGAATATGTCTTTGTTAGGGACGATTCAATACGTAAACCTTTGAAACCACCCTACGACGGTCCGTACCGCGTGATAAAAAGGGGCTCAAAGGTTTACCTAATTCAATTACCCGATAGACAGGTACATATTTCTATCGACAGATTAAAGCCTGCATATGTATTAAAGGAATGTGATGGTAACGAAGCAACGCCACGCCAAAGTAACGCTGACAACGCAGCGGATGTTGCACCTGCGCATGTACGGTTCCCGTTACCACCGTCCACACCGCTGACGTCGTTGTTACCCGGCCCGAGCAACCCGATAACCGTGAAAACAACGCGAAGCGGTCGGATTGTTAAGTTACCTTCACGATTTATAAGCTAGTGTTAATATAAAATATATATTATACAATTACATGTCTAAATGATAATCAGGTTTAGTTACTATGGATGTGAAAGTATTATTTGCATTGTCTAGTGCATAATATTTTCATTCAGGATATTCAAGTTACATTATTTAAGTTGAATGTAATTGTAGAAGCATCGTGTTCAGTATTTTGCGTATACTGCACTTTCATATAGGTTCCAGGTAGCTAGTTTAGTTATAATGTATTTAATAAAAATTTCATTCGAAATACTTCCTTTGCGAAAGCATTAGCGCGATAAGTTTTACGATTTTTACTATGGGTAATTTGCAAGAAAAACCAGTTATTTTTTCTCAGGCTCAAAATACTGTAGAGAATAAAGTGTTATATGTGATAGCCAGTTTTATGGGGGCGATAATCCTGTACACTATTTGGGTAAAGTTTAATAAGAAGTTCAAAAGCTGGCTTCGTCATCAAGTGTTAATGGCAGGCATTCCGATATCGGGCCAGAATATGGGTCAGATGATAGGTGCTTCTAGCACCAGTCTGCAGCATGTGCCCGCGCCCGCCGCGGCCGCCACCCCTTTCGCGGGGGTCTCCGTACAGCCCTGCGCACAAGCGCATTAGCAAGTTTTTGTTGTTAGTTTTAAGTTTATATTCATTGTATAGTTTTGAGTTTTTTTTGTATTCAATTGTTGTAAAGGGGGAAGTATTGTAGGTGTGCCGCGCACACACATGTAAACTTCGCAACGTTGTATTGTAACTATATTATGTAGTGAATAAGATTTTTCAGGCAGTCACTAGTTGCCCGCCAACTGTATGGCACGTTCCGCTATAATAAATATATATTAGTAAAAGAATTCACCTTTCATTATGGTCACCAATAGGCACCCCTACGGAGTCAGCTCCTAAAAATACATAAAATTTCCTGAATCGCCTCAAGAAATAAGATATGAACAAGATAAATTTTACCAAATAGCTCGTTTTCCAAGAGTAGTTGGAGCCATGGACTGTACACACGTTCGCCTCACATTCGTACCCTTAAGACTGGAAGTAGGTGGAGAACAAGCAGAGACATTTAGAAACAGAAAAGGATACTACTCCATTAATGTGCAAACAATATGTAATGCCAATTTAGAAATAACCGACATAGTCGCAAGATGGCCAGGTTCAACTCATGATAGCACTATATTTAATAATAGCGTTCGAAAAGCACATTTTGAGACTGGTCGCTATGGTAATGCATTATTATTGGTGGACAGAGGATATGCTGCAAAGAGTTACACTATGACTCTATTAGAAAATCCAAGGACACCAGCTGAACAACTGTACAATGAGTCACAAATTCGTACCAGAAATCCTATAGAAAGGTGCTATGGTGTATGGAAAAGAAGATTTCCAGTGTTGGCACTTGGGATGCGAGTAAAATTAGATAAAGCACTAACTGTTATCATAGCCACAGCAGTACTTCACAACATGTTGCGCAGACGAGGAGAACAACTTCCACCTGATGACCCAGAAGTGCTATTGCCAGCTCCATGGGATGAACTTATACAACTTGGCCAAATGCAAAGCTCGGAATCAGCACAGCAATCTACTGGCCAGTTAGCACGCAATTCGTTAATAAGTAATTATTTTTATAGTTTATTGTAGCTATGGAATGTAGATTGCAGTTATTCTTAATTTTATTAATCCAAATTTGAAAAAAGGTATAAAATAAAACATTGAAATAAATAAATTTAATATTTTATTGTTTATTGTTGAATTGCTTTTTCTTTAATCTTAAATCTAATAATAAAATACGGGTCTTTAATTTTTCTTGTTTTAATTGTTCCCTTTTTATTTGTAAATCCAGATTGTGAACTTCATTTGAATGAAGTAGCTCCTTCTCAGCAATACTCTTCTGAAAATCAATTGCTTCCATTTTCTTATCATGCAATTTCTGCAATGATGATGAAGGAGCTACATATGTAGGTCGCCTTCTTGAAACCCAAGATTTTTGTAGTTTTCCTTCTTGCTCATTGTTGTCATACTGAAGAGGTTTTGCAACAGGAGTTCTTAACATTTCGGGAGTATAATCACTCCAATCCTAAAACAAAGATTTATATTAAAAATGTTAACAACATAATGCCCATATAATATTTCATCTCACAAAAAACATTTAAATGATAAAATTAAAAACAAGTCTACTACAATGTTGGAACACAAATTATAGGCAAGTCTGGCTTTCTTTATTTGACGGGGCAGGTTGCAGCATGGCAAGAATAGAAGATATATAGAAGTATGCACATTTGTTAAAAAGAATATGCACCTTTTTTCAATATACACCCGGCCTCATTTTTTACATCCTATTAAAAAATTAGTTCCACCTATCACAAAATTACAAACAGTTAAATCAGGACCCCATGGTATGTGTGTAAAAATTTATAATAAAATTCCCAAATGTCTACAAAAAGAAGAATCGTTGTATAAATTTCAAAGAGAGCTTAAAAATATTTAATTGAAAAAAGTTTCTATTCATTGTCAGAGTTTTTCTGGTGAAAAATAATAATTGTTTAATTTGAATATGTATACCTCTTTAATATCCTTGTAAATATTGCAAATGTTTATTAAACCTAAAAGTAATGTTTAGTTTAAGTAAATAAAATAAAATTCATCTTTTTAAATTAATTAGATTAAATTGATATATAATATAATATAATATTGTTACGCCCTATCAGGGCACATGTTTGGCTCTAATATATCCAACATAAGAACTATTTATGTAACCACATGAACGCAATAAAATGATTGAGTCTGAAAATGACAGACTTGGCTTTACCTACTCCGAACTATTTATTGTAATGGAGTCAAGATACTTATGTTTAGCAAGTTATAACAAAACATAGCATATATTTACTATATACTATGGGTTGCTTCAGATGTATAATGTATAGAGCTACAGAAACAAATTTACCTGCATTAATACTTCGTTCGAGTCGATCCCAGTCTTTTGAATTTCATTAAGTTCAGTCTCAAGATCTGTAACCAAATTTTAAAGGTATAACAATTTTGTGTGGTTTCTCTAGGGTCCTTGACCCTTGAGTAAGCTGTAAGATACTAACCTTTATTACATAATTCTGGCTCCTCAGGCAAAATAACTTGAACCTAAGCAAAATTATGCCTCTCTAAGCTATCTGGGGCAACACTGTCACTGTCAAAATGGTTGAAAAGCCCAACAGCACTTGTTTTAATTAATGATATGATTTTGGAATCTAGAGGATCTTCTTTCTTTGGATTTGTTGGTCCACCACCTAAAATAGACAAAATTATTAAAGTAAAAGTATTTAAAGTATGCCATTTCTCACATTTTCAAAATATTTCTAACATAAATAATAATCCCATTATGTAGGAGACAAAGGAAATAAATCACTTAATCAGACCGCAGCATTGTACTATCAAGTGCTTAATAATAATGGTACATTGAACAAAGATCTTTGGGATAAGCATGTTCCCAGTAGTGGCTAACACTATATAAATGTATGTAGGCATATCTCAGTCCGCTGCTCCTCCAGTTATAAGCTCATAGTTACTCCTGTCCATATTTCTAATGTATACCAAAGATTTACAGGTTTTTAGCCTAAATAACTGGATCAACACAAACATTGATAAGGTAAGGCAGGATAAAAACTAACCTGTTTGGATTCTATGCATCCTCCTGTATGACTCCTCCTTTTTGGCCTTTTTTTTCATATATTCCCACTCATTTTTTAAATTTTCTGCTGTACGCGAGCAGTGTGTCGTTTGGCTATTGTATTCGTGGGATAAAATTTGCCATTCGGCAAATTTTTGCTTCATCGTAACACCATCTGTTTTTTTATTTTCGATGACACGAAAATGTTTTTCTACGAGTCCTAACAACAAACTCTTTTCCGAAGGTAACCAATTTGGGCTACGTTTTCTTTTTTCTCCAGACATTTTATTTGAAAATATAAGAAATAAGGGTAAGGTTAGAATAATCAACTGACAAGTCGCGTGTTAATTTTAATGTTTGTTCAGTGACAGTGACAGGTGACACTATTATAATCCGGCAAACTTTAAATAGACAGAAAGTCTTGCATTGCGCTACATAAACAAATGTATTTCGATTTTAGTTGGCTTACAAGTTCATTCATTTTTCATTCCCCAACTCTAGAGTAACAATACCCAGTATTGGCTACTCTCCGTTTGTGTTGGAAAAACACAAACCAAATTATCCGAGAGTAAGAACAAGGAGTAAATTTATTCGAGGGTTAGTTACTCTGGAGTAACATTGAATTTGGTCGAATCCGCCCTTAGGTTACTATTTTAGGTCTTCTTCTACGCCATTTCTTTTTAATAACTCTATTCTTGTGCACATTAAGAAAATAACGGTACGTGTTGTATAGATAAATTGCCGCAGCGGCTAATGCTTCCACGTCCATCTCGATAAACGTTTCGATCACAACTGAATGTCGCCAACGTGTAGTTGCATTGCAGCCATCGCGCTGGGCCAACGCTGGCCCATCGTGTAGAGGAGCTATCAAGTATTAAAACAGACAGTGTCAATGTCGTACTTGATTTTCATTTACCGACTTACGCACCGTTTCTCGGTATCTGTTCGCTTCTCTACGTATTTGTGTTTTATCGTATTTTACTTTTATTTAATAAGTGTCGTAGCCTCACGCGAGTGCTCCACTAATTATTAATTATTGACGGTGTAATGCATACGCTTAATAAAGAAAATGGACCTTTTACATCATCATCATCATTACATCCCTTCACAAGTCCACTGCTGAACATAGGTCTCCTTCTAGGACCTTTTACAAGCATTTATTAACTGTGTTATAGATGTTAGACATCGCATCAGGCGGCATGTAATTTCATTATTACTCCCTGATATGACTGTTCTTTTATTGAATTGGTTAACTTTTGAGGTAAGTTCCAGTTTCGTTAAATAAAATATGTATAGACTATTATGAACTTACGTCTATACGTTTATACTATACATCTGCTGTGCGTGCTATGACAAATTCAGATGCCTTGCAACAAATTCAGGAGAAAGACAACTTGGTCACAATAATATTTGCTATGGCAGTGGTAGGTCTGTTGTATGTGCAAGAAAACACAGCATTCCGGAATTTAGTTCTCTCGTCTTAGTTGTATCATCATAGCATAACTATGTCAGTAATTATTTTCATTAATTATTAAAACTCATTCTGCAAATAAGACACAATAGTTAAACAATCATTGTGACCCATATGTGGTATCGTCAATCTCTAAACTCGAATATTTATATTGGAGCTGTCATCATCATCATCATCATTACAGCCCTATACAAGTCCACTGCTGAACATAGGCCTCCGTCAAGGTATGCCACAAAGCACGGTCCTGAGCCACCTGCATCCATCGACTTCCTGCATGTCTTACCAGGTCGTCACTCCATCTAGTGGGGGGTCGCCCTACATTTCGTCTACCGAGGAGCTGTATGTACTGTTAACTAAAACTGACTTCTCAAAATAATCAATCTGCATTAAAGCTGTTAACATGCCAGAATACATATAGCATAACATTCATCCTTATTTTGGGTTTTCAACAAGTTATCTCATATATAAAATGAATAACGTGATAAATTTTTATATTTTTTCAGGTCATAGCGGCCAACTTTTTGTGTCATGGTTGTTATGTGAGAGCGAACAGAGAAGTGGTCCGAACAAATATTGTTGACTCTAACATATTTGAAAACATAGAACAAAACCAAGCTATTCAAGAAATTCAGGTGCCAAATCTACATATACCAATACATCATCATAGATGCCAATACATCTAGAAGAAGCATGTCTGATAGCTCTCAGCGTAGTGCAGAGGGCCTAGACAAAATCCGTTTTCTGTAAGCGTTAACGCCAACGGAAAAATCAAATTGTATGGAGTTGACATTTGCTAACCAGATGTCACGTGATTGCTGCTTAATTGGTAGACAAAGTCATTATTCCTCATGCGGAAAGGAATGTCGAAGTGAGCGTGACACGCTAACGACAAAAATGTTCATCAAAATGGTAAACAATTGCCACTTTTGACAAACGCCAATGATATTTTGACGTTTCCGCAACACGCTATATTAGCGGGAGATCGGACTCAGACGCTAACGCTAGAAACGAGTGATATTTTGTGTCTTTAATTCAAATTAATTGGTGAAAATGCATACTTTGAGATTATTATGGGCAGCTAATAATGAAACAACATTGCAAAGATGTCAAACAAGAGTAAATCGTCGTAAAATGGTGCAAATTGTGGAGATGGAGGAATTGGAATTTGTTCATCGTTTTAGGTTAGATAAACAAAGTTTTTGGCGTCTTTGTAATGATCTTCGGCGTTTATTACCTAATGCAAATATTTATTTATGTATTTTTAGGTGATTCTGGATATCCTCAGCGGCCGTGGCTGATGACTCCCATATTAAATGCAGTTCCTGGCTCAGTTGAAGATACATATACTCAGCGACATGTACATGCAAGAAACTGTATAGAGCGCTGTTTTGGATTGCTAAAGTCACGTTGGAGGTGTTTATTAAGACACAGGACCTTGCATTATCATCCTGAGGTTGCTGGGAAAATTGTACTGGTCTGTTGTGTGTTACACAATATGGCTTTACAGGTCAGTTTACCTCCTCCATCTATTATGGAAGTAGAAGATGATGCTCAACCTGACAGTGCATCTGATAGCGTTGGTGCTGCTAGTGATCAAAGTGAGCTACTCCAAGGCAGGGCAGTACTGAATAATCTTTCATCAAGACTTTAAAAGTATTTCTGAGTTTTCAGTGTATAATGGTATGTATTGTGTGATTTTTTATTCTTTTTTTTAATTTAGGGACTTACGTTACGTGATTTGTGAAAGCAATGTAACAAAACCTTATTTCTAATTTGAAGGTGTATATCAAAATTAAAGGTCAAGGTTTTCTGTCAGATATGTTCCATTAATAAAATTATACACTATCCAAATTTTATTGTACAATTAATTTTATGTTAGTAAGTAGTAGATATAGAGTTATAATTTCGTTTTTGTAATTTTAATTTTATCCTTTTGCTGTGCCCAGGGTCTATGTTTTGTACCTAGCTTTAAATGAATATGATTATAAACAAATAAAATTTAATTACATTCTGCATGGAATGCATGTCATAGTTTATGGGAGAATATCATGTTACTTAAATTGTAATTTTGTCTAGTGCTTGTACTAAAGTATTTCTTAGTTGTTAGTGTAATGGTATGTGATAAGTAATTTGTGAAATCAATGTAACAAAATCTCATTTTCAACTAAAAGATCAAAATTAAAAAGGTACTTATTTTCTTTAAACATTTTTCATTATTAGAATTATACACTATGCACTACTAAGTCTAAATTAAAAAATGAAAACAAATAAAATATAAGTAGTATTAATTACATAGCACAGTCAAATAAAATTACATTAGGGGTTGTTACTTAAATGCTAATTCGGTCTCAAATCACGAGTCTCCAATAGTGACATAAGAGCTGTTATTTTTAAATTTAATTCTTGGATGTAGTCACGTAGGTCTGCCTCTACACGGGTGCGGACTTCTTCGACCCGAACGCGCTCTCTATCAAGTTGCAGACGTTGTGCTTATATTTTGAGTCGTTCAGTTTCAAGCTCGTGTTGACGCACATCCCTCTCCCTTTCGAAACGCAACCGATTCTCCTCTATTGCTACAAACTCGCTGGTGGCTCGATCAAATGGTGTTTGTCGCAGTCTTCGCTGTCTGAGATGGCGATGACGAGGTGTAGAAGGGCCGGCAGATACCGGCGACCTTTCTGAGAACACAGATGAAAGCTATAATATACTAAAGAAAACTAACGAAATATGGTGGTGATGGTGGCTCTATCTATGGTGGCAATGAAGTTATTTAATAATGTTGGTAGTTTCAATAACTCATAAAAATTAATATTCAATAATTTTAATACCTCTACAAAATTAATTTTGTAATAATTACCTCCTTGTATAGTTCTACTATTTGAAGGCCCTGGCACAGGACTGACAGGATGTGCTGGTGGAGATGTTACATTTGCTGGCACTGCAGCTGATGGTAATGCCAAGAGCTCAATTTCTGCTGGTGATGACATCCTCCCTGCTGTATCAGCTGTATTGCTCACTTGGGGTTGAGTTGGTTCCTAATTACAAAAATATAACCAGTTGTTGACCAGAAATATGCAAGTTTTTATGAAATCAGCAAAACAAGAAAAAACATTAATATATGAAGGGTTCACTTACTTGAAAGCCTGCTTCTTGTATAGCTTGACTTCCAGTAATTGCGGTGACCCCAATTACACGTAACACCCTTTCCTCAAGTCGACTTAATGATTTTCCCTTACCAGACCCACCACCAGTGCCATGAATGTCCCGATTTATAAGGGAGGCTTTCTTTTTTGTTTTGGTTTTCCAGTCAGACCATACCTGTAGCACAAAATATGAAATAATACATTAAAATAAATGGTCTTCATAGGTACTATGCAACAGCAGTACATACTTTGCTTAATAATTAATATCTTATTACCCTTTTCCATTTGTCGGAAGTTTTGTTAACACCACATCCACCCACTGAGTTTAAAATGTCACCTAACTCTTGCCACAGGCGTTCACTCCTTACCCTTCCTTGAAGTCCAACTTGTGGCCTTGAAAGATCACCATGGCTAAAAATAATATTCATAAGATTAGTCTACAGTGAGAATAAGAGCCAGTAAACAAAGTTTGCTATTAACATTTTAATACCTTTACTAAGAAACAGGTATTAAGGTTTGGAATAGAGTTTATCTTTATAAGAATAACGAAATGTAAGAACAACAATCATATAAGTGCATCATTGTGAGGTTGTTTACATTATGCATTCTATATTCTCAAGTAGGTCCAATACTAATTAAAACAGGGAACAAAATTGAAATAATGCTAGTTTTTACGGAATTTATCGCGTATATTTAACTTTTAAATACCCGACGTTTCGAGCGCTTTACAGCACCCATGGTCACGGGGGGGATAAATTTCGTAAAAACTAGTACTATTTCAATGTGTAGTGTTCGAGTAAATACAGGGAACAAAAATTGGAATAAATGAAAACATTTGGAAAAAACCTACCTATCCATAAATTCTAGTAGCAAACTAAATTATTCGGGACTCGCACGAAGTCTAGAATCCATATCGCAGTTCTTACAATGTCTTCGCTAACTTTTTTGTAATAAAACACTTCAATAACTTTCAACAAAACACTTTTAAATAATATTCTAAGCGCGCGTTTGCGTTTGACAGTGACAGATGCAGACGCAATTGACACTTGCTACACACTATTCCATAGACTAATTAAAGAGTGTTTCGGGTAACGCTGCGGAATGGGCGTTCAGCGTTCTATATGTAACTTGTCTACCAATTTCAACACGCTAACGTCAAGTTCTTAGCGTGAGCGGAAAACGCTTGCACGGGAAACGCTTGGATTTTGTCTAGGCCCACTGGTCATTTAGTGCCTACCTGTCAATGTCGGCGACTATAGGAGATACAGGTGAGCCCATTGCCACAACGTTTACTTGCTTGTAGAACTCCTCCTTCCACAATAGATAGCTAGATGTGAGCAGCTGAAGTTTGCTGGTAAAGCCTCAAAATGAAGATATAACACAGATGAGAAGTTAATGAGCATTGCGCTATATAACAGAGTCCTAAAGCCTTGTATCCACTTGAGCATGCTCGGGCGAATGAGCGGCTCATTTGGCCGAGCCGCTCAAGTGGAGACGCCTGAGCACGCTCGGCCCGAGCAAATCCGAGCGCGCTCCGGGCGAGCCGGCATCTGTCGGTTTTTGTCCGTGCTCAAAGGCGCTCAGTATTCGCTCGGTGCTCAGTGCGGACGGTTGTTTTTGTGTTTGAGGCGAGCGCGTCGAATTCCCCGAGTTTAATATAGTTTAATTACGTTTACTTTTTCTGTTATTTGAAAAATGAGTGGCTTGTGGGATAACGAGACTTGTTTAACATTAATTGATGCATATGAATCAAAGAGGGTGGGGGGTATGGGATAGTACATACGAAGAATACTATAATCGCATAAAAAATAAGATGCTTGGCGTGATATCAGTGATACATTAAACATTAGTGTAGACGATGTAAAAAAAATTGTAAGCTTGACAGGTCCATTTAGGCGAGAACGATCAAAGCAAAAACGAAGTTCTAAAACGGGAAGTGGTAAGTGTTATTAGTGTTTATTTGAGCCGTCAACATGTTATATTTATTTACATACCATATACATACATATGAATTACATAATTCAACATTTTTGTTTCAGGTCAAGATTAAGCGTACGTGTCAAAATGGTTTGCATTTGATCGGATGAAATTTTTAATGGATAAAAGTGAACCAAATGAAACTCGAGATAGTTCCAATGTAAGTTTATTTATTTTCATAATCTATACTGATATTATAAAGAGGTAATATTTGCGAGTTTGGAACTCACAAACACAACAAACTCGCAAACATTACCGGAGATTACTCTGGTGCTTCTGGTCAAATATGGATAATTCTTTGACTAATATAAAGGTACACTATTCCTGGTGGTTATATATTTTTTGAAAATTAACTGAACTGTAATGAACTGCGTTAACCAACTTAGAAAATATTATGGCACTTTTGAGCTCAGCTAATTTTCAGAAAATTCTTATAAGTAAACTAATTTAATTAATATTGTATTGCCAAGGTAATTCTGCACTTGTTGTAAAATGCCGTGCGATATGCAAACGAATTTCTTTGATTTGGTTGGTAGATCTCCTGGGTACGTGTGGCAAAGAAGAGAAGGATTGTAATGGCTCATCGTTCCTAAATGTACCTGGAATTATCTCGCCATTTTCTTCTCTATCAAAAATCCCAATGGGACAGTAGTATTCTCTAGTATAGTTTCTTTGACGCATGAAGTTATGCAAATGCGTAATAGCCATTACAACTGAAACCGCATTATTAGTGTCCATTGCAATCGGTTTACGTAATACTCTGATAACGGATGCGATAATACCAAATACATTCTCGACGACTCGTCTAGCTCTTGAATGTCGATAGTTGTAAATTCGTTCGAGAGAACCTCGTATATAATTATTACCAGCAAATGGTTTCATTGTGTATTCATTAAGAGCAAAAGCGTTGTCTCCTACAATACAATAAGGTACTTTTACATTATAAGGAATTTGCAATATCTTTGGTGGCGGAATATTCAAACTTTTATTTTCAAGTTCTCTATATAAATTGGTATGTTTAAATACACCTCCATCTACTATTCCACCCTTACATCCAACATCAACATATATAAAATTATAGTCAGCATCTACTATCGCAAATAATACAATACTAAAGAAATCTTTATAGTTTCGATATTCAGCTCCACTATGGGGCGGTACTATGATTTGAATATGCTTGCCATCCATTGCCCCAACACAATGAGGGTAGTTCCACTTTTTTTCGAAGTTTCGTGATATACGAGTATCTAGCCATTCACTTTCTGTTCGAGAAACCTGAAGCAGAATAACAAACCATTAACAAATTACATTGCATCAATTCCTTATAAAATTTTTTTTACAGGAAAACCGAACCCAAGACGTTTTGGATGTTGAAAATGCTGATAATCAAGGCATTAATGACAATGAAGTAAGCAGTAAAATGCGCACTCCAAAACAAAAAAGTGCTAAGAAAAAGAAAATAGAATATGACAATCCAATGGTAAAGAGTGCATATGAACTTTTGAAGAAAACAGCGGACAATGATGACCCGTACACAAGTTATGGATTGCATATTGCCAACGAACTAAAAAAATACGATAAAGGTACCTTGGCCTGTGCCAAACATGCCATTAATAATATAATATTCCAGGCAGATATGGGAAATTATTCACCAAATGTCTATTGTCCACGTGAATATTACAATCAGCCACAACAATATGGGTATACTACAAGTACATCAACTGTTTCATCGCCACCTGCGCCACCTGCGCCACCGTCACCAACTTTGGAATCGACTAATCGACCATCACCAGCAGAAACAGCAAATGCTGATAACCAATTCACTGAATCGGAATCCCTGTTAATCTCTCAGAATTTTTTAACATTTAAAAACCACATAATTATTCTATGATAATTTTTAAATTTAATAAAAAAATATTTCAACCGCACTTTGCATTTATTTGATAAACTTACCTACCTACTTAGTTTAAAAAAAACATAATAACTATAAATAATCGAATTAGCTTACCTTAATGTAATCTTTGAGTGCCTGTATAATATGGCCATGACAAAACGGCTTATACTTTGTTTACTTTGAACATGTATTGCAAGCTAGTATAGGAATCTCCTGTAGCTAAAAATCTTAAAGTTATCAGTGATATGGCCTCACGCATATGTGTATCTTTTTTTTTAATTTGCGGTCCGATCAATGACAGTAAATATTCAAAATCAATCCTTGACATTCTTGTAAAGTTGTTAAATGGTTCGTTATCTCCTTCGCAAGTCAATTCACGAATTATATTAGCCGAGTTGTTTCTTCGATGACGATACATTTCTCTCATCCACCACCTTGGTGGTTTTCTCTTCTTCTTTATGGCACAGTGACTGATTATAAAGGCAGCAGCAGCTACACGGACACGTGAAGACATGACGGGGCCGAGCATATACTGAGCAGCCTGAGCACAGCTTTTTCAATGGAGGCTCGTTCGACCAAAACATTCATTTTGTTCCTCTGAGCATGCTCAGGCGAATGAGCGGCTCATTCGCCCGAGCATGCTCAAGTGGATACAAGGCTTAAGAGGTAATCTCTGCTACCAAAAATATTCTGTTTACAATACAATATCATCAATATAACTCCAAGATGACTACAAGTGTAAAAATATAATTAAAAGAAAGAGGTTATTTACAATTGTAACTACACTAACCTACCTATGTAACTAGCACACTTAGTATAGTACCTATATAACTGAAATGTAGTCAGTGACGATCGGGCCGGCACTGTTGTTACACGCGAATAAAATGTAATTAAACGCTATCTCTTACAAGGACTTATTTCATTTCTCAACACACTACACAGACATTAGTTAAAGTGGTGACCCCGACGTGATCCAGTGCTGTGCTCTCCTATGCCTGTGTAGTTATAACGTCAAAAATGACGTCCAGGGAAGAGAAACCGGAAGCGGAGATATCTCAAATAACGGTTTCGTCGAGAATCCCGGAATTTTGGGAAGATCAGCCGCGCACGTGGTTCATACAGGCCGAATCCGTACTATACAACCAGAAGCTCTCGGATGCTGCTAAATACCATCTGGTTATTGCAAAGCTGGGGAAGAATGTCGTACAGCAAGTCACGGATATCCTAGTGAATCCTCCAGCTGAGGGAAAGTACGACCTGCTGAAGTCAACGTTGCTCACTATCTTCGAGGAGTCCGAAACGCGCCAAATCACTAAACTCATTGGCGAGATGGACCTCGGAGACCAGCGTCCATCCCAGCTGCTGCGTAAAATGAAGGGCCTGGCCAGGGATCGATTTAAGGATGAAACTCTGAGCGTTTTATGGCAAAACCACCTACCAGCCGCAGTTCGTGCCGTACTGGTGGTTACCGGTACCAAAGACCTCAAAACGCTAGCTTCTGTAGCAGACCAGGTTATGGAAACAATGCGACCCATCAGCGTGGCAGGGGTAGAAGCGACGTCGTCAGATAACGCTTCCATCATTGCTGAAATCGCGAAGATTAACAAGCGACTGGATAAAATGGCCATGAGCAAATCGCGGTCCCAATCACGCGGACGTGACAGGATCCGAGCCCGTTCGCAGACTCAAGGTCGCCGCAGCCGTACTCCTGGACGCGCTGCTGCTCGGGACAAATGGCTGTGTTTCTACCATTATCGCTTCAAGGCTAGGGCGCAGAAATGTGTTCAGCCGTGCGCTTGGAAACCGGGAGAAACGGTAAACTAGATGCCATGCAGCTGGAGAAGGCGAGTAGTCGCATAGGCATCTCTAATCATCGCCTCAGCATAAGAGATAAGTCCAGCAACCTTATTTTCCTAATTGATACCGGTGCCAATATATCTGTTTTACCGCGAAATAAAGTGAATGTTAAATCGTGTGGTAATGGATGTTCTGAATATATTTTATATGCAGCAAATGGCAGCAAAATAAACACTTACGGTGTTAAAACTTTAAGTTTAGATTTAGGGTTGCGCAGAGTGTATCAGTGGACATTTGTTATCGCGGACGTGCGTCAGCCAATTTTAGGTGCAGATTTTTTAGCGCATTATAAGTTGTTGGTCGACGTAGCGTCTCGCAAACTAATGACGAGGTAACAAATTTAAAGGTTTTAGCTCCTATTGTTTTCTGTCAAGAACAGTCAGTCCAGACCATAGATAAGTGTCATCCTTTTTATGATTTGTTAGCACAATATCCTGATATCACCAAGCCGGTTTCATTTAAAGAACTACCCAGACATTCGGTATACCACCATATAGAGACTAATGGCCCACCGGTGCACGCTAAAGTAAGACCGTTACCGCCGCATCGATACTTAAAGGTTAAGGAAGAGTTTAGGCTTATGCAACAGTTGGGGATTTGCAGGCCGTCGAAAAGTGCGTGGGCAAGCCCTCTACACGTTGTGCCTAAAAAAAACGGCCAAATACGACCATGTGGCCACTATAGGGCTCTTAACGCGATAACCAAGCGCGATAGGTACCCTATACCGCGATTGCATGATTTTAGACATTTATTGGAAGGTAAAAAAATATTCTCACGAATTGATATTAATCGCGCGTATCACGTTGTAATGGTCAACCCTAACGATGTAGAGAAGACCGCCATTATAACACCTTTTGGTCTATTCGAATTCCCACGCATGACGTTCGGTTTGCGCAATGGAGCACAAACTTTTCAGCGGTTTATGAATCACACTGTTTTTGATGGCCTAAATTTCCTTTATACTTATATCGACGACGTTATAATTGCAAGCACGGATATGACGTCACATAGAGAGCATCTTAAGATCGTGTTCGAGCGACTAAATAAATGCGGTTTGACTATCAACCTGAATAAATGCTTATTTGGAAAGTCTAAAATAGATTTTTTGGGTTTCGAGGTATCCGCGGAAGGGATTCGTCCTCTTAAGGATAGAGTTGATGCTATTTGTGCTTTTCCGAAACCAGTAACTATTGAAGAACTCAGGAGATTTTTGGGTATGGTCAACTTTTATCGTTTACATTTGCCCAATGCTGTAGAATATCAAATGGAGTTAAATAAGTTTTTAAAAAACTCTAAGAAAAAAGACAAAACTAAAATTAAATGGGATGATAAGTCAAATGAAGCATTTATTCAATGTAAAACTAAGTTGCAAAATGCCGCAAGCTTATCGTATCCGAAACCCGACACCCCGCTCGCACTTATGACGGACGCATCGGATTCAAGCGTGGGAGCGGTATTGCAACAGCAAGTAGGTAATGCATGGTCACCGCTAGGGTATTTTTCAAGAAAATTATCGCCTACTCAACAAAAATACAGCACTTACGATAAAGAACTTGTAGCTATTTATCTTGCAGTGAAATATTTTAGAAATATGGTTGAAGGTCAAGATTTAGTAATTTTTACGGACCATAAACCCTTAATTTTTGCGTTTTCAAAAATAAATAGTAAAGATGAGTTGCCTAGGCGCGTGAGACAACTACTTTTTATTAGCGAGTTCACTACGAACATTAAACACATTGAAGGTGATAAGAATGTAGTAGCGGACGCGTTATCGAGGATAGAGACCGTAACTTGTTCGACCGTATTAGATTATGCAGCAGTCAGCAGTGCACAAAATAACGACGAGCAGCTAGTTACTCTACGCAATTCTAATAAGTGGAATTTTAAACAGATATGTATTCCTGGCAGCGACTTACCCGTTTGGTGTGAAATGTCTACCAATCGGGCGAAGCCATATTTACCGGAACAATTTAGACGCTTAGCTTTCGACTCTGTTCATAGTCTTAGCCACCCCGGAATCTGTACCTCGCGTAAGCTAATGAGTGACAGATTTTTCTAGGTTAATATGAACAAGGACGTAGGTAAATGGGCCAAGTCATGCGTTGCATGTCAACGTGCTAAAGTTTATAGGCATAATATATCGAAACTAGGGAGCTTTCCTTTGGCTGAAAGATTTTCCCACAATCATGTCGATATAGTTGGCCCACTTAGTATTTCCTTACAAGACTATAGGTATCTGGTCACAATAATAGATCGACAGACCGGTTGGCCAGAGGCATTTCCAGTAAGAGATATATCTGCGGAAACGGTTTCTAAGGTAATTTTCGAGGGGTGGATTTCGCGTTTTGGCTGCCCCGTTCAGCTTACCAGCGACCAAGGCAGACAATTTGAAAGCAATGTTTTTCAAAATTTAATGAAATATTTAGGTGTTTATAAAACCAGGACTACCCCGTACCACCCACAGAGCAATGGGCTGGTTGAGAGGTGGCATAGATCCCTTAAGGCCGCGCTTATGGCCAGGTTGGATTCTAAGACTTGGGTTGAGGAACTGCCTATAGTTTTGTTAGGCCTGCGAGCAGCTCCGCGTTCAGACACAGGCGTTAGTGCCGCCGAATTAACATACGGTCAGTCTCTAAGGCTGCCCGGAGATTTTTTGGTGATAAATGTAATTCAAAAATTTTAAATCACAGCGAATATGTCGAACGTTTACGAAAAATGATAAGCGAGCTGAAACCTAAGCCTAGGGCACATAAGGACTCTCGTACAGTATTTGTTCATAGCGATTTAAATAGCTGCACGCACGTTTTTGTTAGGAGTGACCTCATACGGAAATCATTACAACCTCCATACGAGGGGCCTTTCAAAATTTTGGAACGAAAAGGAAAAGTTTTCCTAATACAAATGCCCGGTAGAGATGTATTTATATCCGTAGATAGGCTTAAACCTGCTTATATTAGTGATAGCCAAAATATAAATAACGTAGATAATAGTAGTGATAAGGAAATTTCTTTAAGAGATGGTAATATTAACATAAGCGGAGCGGATACAAGTGATCGCCCGCTCAGCTACACCAAGCGTAGCGGCCGTATTTTAAAGAAGCCCGTACGTTTCAATTTATAATTTACATAAGCTACTCAATAAATATTATTTAGCGTTATTAGAAAAAATAGTTCTTGTCGGCGCTGACTTTCGTGTAGTACATACGTACATTCTCCTAATAAACAAACTATTATTTTAATATTAAATAATACCCATTATTGAACACGGTGAACAAGGATGAGGTAGTTATCGCACAGTCTGAAGCAGCAATGAAAGAGACAATAGTGCGATCGTATATTGGTTGGGCTGTTGCGATTTTGGTGATAACCGTTATGATCCTGTATTTTTTCTGCCGTTACGGGTCGGCTCAGGTTAAGAAGTGGGTGTGGAAGCAGGTGGGGTTCGTGCAGAAACAAGCCTTGCAAATGACTCAAGCTACCAGAGCCAGCTTCCGAAGAGCTCACGGCTCGCCCAAATCGCCGACTAAAATAGAAATATGTTAACGGGTTGCGTTAAATGGTGTTTGGCGATATCAGACGTACTGTTTCGTCTATCTAGCTTGTAAGTAGTGTTTAAGAGAATATGCCCTAACAATGTAAGCAGATTCAAAACTTGTATTATATACTGGTGGCAATTAATTTTTTTTTACTGAAATGAATTAAAATGTGTAATATAGTATACCTATGTTTTAACGTTTATCATTGCAACTCGCTGTTATTGTTAAATGCATGTAAGTCGAGTGTAGATAGCTACTGACGCATCAAATGTAAATCTCAGAATTAAGACATATGATACCAAGTGTTTGTGCATTACGAGTGATAAGCAGTACGTTGTCACCAGGCTCTGCCTATACCTTATTGTTTGTATATCCAAATTTAATTGTATCTTAAAATAATTTTCTTTTTTTTGTATCTTAAAATAATTTTCTTTTTTTTGGGGGGGAGTGTTGTAACTACACTAACCTACCTATGTAACTAGTAAACTTAGTATAGTACCTATATAACTGAAATGTATTCAGTGACGATCGGGCCGGCACTGTTGTTACACGCGAATAAAATGTAATTAAACGCTATCTCTTACAAGGACTTATTTCATTTCTCAACACACTACACAGACATTAGTTAAACAATTAATGAAGTTTAGAAACAAAAAGTTGCCCATGCAGAAATTCTTAACAATACTAAAAAAAATTGAAGAATAAGAGAAAATTTAGATGTCTTTCAAAAATATTTATAGCATTGCAGCTGCGGTTTGCAGGTAAAGCTTCAAAATGAAGAAAATATTATACAAATGAGAAGTTGATGAGCATTGCGCTGTATAAAAGAGGCCCTAGGCCTTCACTTTAATATTCCTTTGGATTTACATCGTTGGAAAGACGATTTCAACCGGGGAACATATCCGGTAACATAATTTATATCATAAAATTCCCTATATGAATTTATTGAAAGATATTACTTAGAAAACAGTAAACTAGTCCGGCCTGGGAGTTGCACCCAAGACCTTCATATCATTAATTCGACATTTCTTTAAGATTTAACTAAGCATTTTCTTATCAGAACATTTCTATTGGACAATGAGTCTTTGAAAAGTTATTCGTCATCGGTTGACTTAATAAACTGAAATATTCTTATAGGCGCGTCGCCAACAATCTCCCCCCCGTGCGTTAGCACCATCATTTGGGAGGCGTCGCGGGTACCAGGACTATTATTCTGGATGTAGGTCTCCTCAAGATACCTGTGCTAGTAATGACGTCAACTACTCTGGTGTGACCGTCTGGTCCCGGTAACGTTCTACTAATTTTGCCTTTCGGCCACGTATTTCGTGGCAACGAATGATCTATTATCAAAACAATATCGCCCTCTTTAGGTTCCATGAACTTTCCGTTATTACCTGTTCGCGGTATTAAGGTAGGCATGTATTCCTTCAGCCACCTTGTCCAAAAATGGTCGGCTAACCTCTGTGCAGCTTTCCAATTGAGTTGACCCGTCAGATGCTGCTCTAGAAATAATCCAGGTGGTCGATCACCACATGAGCGTCCCAGAAGAAAATGATTGGGTGTCAAACCCTCTTCAGGACTATCCATACTGAATGTTACCAGAGGCCTGGAATTTACTGTATGCTCTGCCTCTAAAAGTAGCGTATGTAGAACCTCCTCTCGTGGGCTCCTTTCTCTGAGCGTAGCGGTCAACGCAATTTTAGTCGATCTTACTAACCTCTCCCAGGCGCCACCCTTGTGCGGTGCTCCCGGAGGTATAAATTTCCATTTAATATATTTCTTAAATGACTCATTTTTCATGCTCTCATGGCATTCTTCGCATGCTTTCAATAATTCTTTATTCGCAGCTTTGAAATTTGTCCCGTTATCGCTGTATATAACGGCTGGTTTTCCTCTTCTGGCGATAAATCGCCTCAACGCCATTATCATTGACGCTGGTGTCAACGAGGCTGCTAATTCCAGATGTACTGCTCTGGTAGTCAGACACGTGAATAAAACACCCCAACGTTTTTCGTGTCGCCTTCCTATAGTCACACTCATAGGACCGAAATAATCCACAGCTGAGCATGTAAAAGGTGGTTCATGATGAGCTATTCTCTCCAGAGGAATATTTCCTTGTGGCACGTTCTGCGGTTTTGACCTGTATGTCCTGCACCACTGACAATGATGTGACACACTTCGTACTACATTACGTAAGTTCAGGACATAAAATTTCTGGTTCACCTCATTCATCACCGTCTGGTGATTGGCATGTCCAAAATGATGATGAACTTCTCTAATCATCATTTTAACGATTTCGTGTTTACCGTCCAATATGACAGGTTTTCTACTTTCCTCGGTCAAATTAGACTTGAAAGGTAAACGTCCATTTAAACGGAGTAAGTTATCTTCTCCTATTTCCATAGATAATTTACTTAAGCGTGAACTTCTTTCAACACTTTTGCCTGCTTTCAAGCATTTTATTTCCGAATAAAAACACTCGTCTTGAACGAACTTCCAAATTAATAATTCCGCTTTTTTCAAGAGCGCTATGTCCAACGCGCCATCGGGTCCTTTAACCGACTTTGCTAAAACTTTGTTGGAACACATAACAGACTTTTCGGCTGCGTCGTCGGGTCCTTTAACCGACTTTCTTAAACTCTTGAATTTTTCTACCGCTTGTAAGGTGCGTGTAGTTGCCCCAAGGAATTTCTTAAAGCTGCTAAATCGTCCGTAGTCGGGTAGACTTAACGGTTCTTGCTTTCTCAACGCATTTACGCCCTTTGGCGATTTTTCTTCACCTGTTTCTAAGCTTTTTATGGTGTCCACTTGTTTGGGCCATAAATCAGGACTTTTCCTGAGGAATTCAGGTCCTTGAAACCAGCGATGACTTACATCGAAGGTGGAAGGAAAATTTCTAGTGGCGTCGTCTGCCACATTTTGTGACGTTGGAACCCATCGCCATTCACATGGCTTACTGTGATCTTCGATCTCAGCCAATCGATGAGCAACGAATGGTTTAAAAGCGCGAGGATCTGACTTAATCCACGCTAACACTGTACGTGAGTCTGTCCAAAATACTCTCTCGGACATCTCGTACTTGCTCTCTTCACTAACCGATGCAGCCAGCCTGCTGCCCATAAGAGCTGCTTGCAATTCAAGCCTTGGAATCGAAATTGGTTTCAATGGCGCTACTCTTGCCTTTGCGGCGATCAGCGTAATCCGCCTTATTCCTAGCTCGTCCGTGGTGACGTAATACACCGCGGCAGCGTATGCTTTTTCACTAGCATCCGTGAAAGTGTGTAATTCTCCCTTGCCGACACCTTCAGCAACGGGTCTAGGTACTTCCAAATGACCTAATTTCTTCACTTCCGATATCCATTTACAAAATAACACGTGTAATTCGTGTGAAACTTCTTCATCCCAAGAGATGCCTGTCCTCCATACTTGCTGGATCAGCGACTTCCCTTGAATCGTTATGGGTGATGCGAGTCCCAAAGGATCGAAGACTGACATCACAGCGCTAGTTATCTCCCTCTTCGTAGGCGGTCGTAAACCTTCCATCACCTCTTCCGGTGTGTTACGAAGACTTGTGGAGAAACTTATTATATCCCGTTTGATATTCCAAATCAAACCTAACGTGCGCTCTGTGTGCTCTTTATCTCCCAGCGAAGCACTGTCGCTCTTATATTTATTTTCCATTTTACTTAAAACTTCGGGTCGGTTGCTAGCCCATCCCCTCAGTTGGAAAGAAGCATGTTTATGTAATTGATACATATCGTTTACTATCCTTTCGGCCGTCGTCACGTCGGGAAGTGCCTGTAGATAGTCATCCATATAAAAATTGCTTTCCGTAGCGGAAGCTGCTTCTGGATAGATATGTGCGTTGTCCTGCGCATTCCTATTCTTTACATATATAGCGATGCATGGTGATGATGCCGCTCCAAATATGAGTGACGTCATTCTATACACTTCCGGTGGCGCGTCACGATTGTGCCGCCATAAGAATCGAAGGCTATCCCTGTCTTCATCCCGGATTTTCACTTGCAGGAACATTTCTTTAATGTCTGCCATTACTGCCACGCTTCCTTCTCTGAATCGTAGCAGAACTCCGAACAACGACTTCAATAAGTCCGGTCCGGTTAACAATGCATCATTGAGACAACGTCCGCCCGTCCTTGCGGCGGCGTCGAAAACTATCCTTATTTTCTTTTTTTGTGGGTGAGTCACTGCGAAGTGAGGAAGGTACCAAGTACGTGGGGAAATGGGAATATGGTTCGCTTTCTCTGCGTAACCATTAACGATGAGATTTTCAATTTGCTTCTCATATTCCTTTTTCAACTCGCTATTTTTGTCGAGCTTTTTTTCAATATTTAACAGGCGACTTTCAACCTGCGCTCTATTCGACGGCATGCACTCATTGTCTGTGCGCCATAACAAACCAGTCTCGTACCTATTATTAGGTATACGACGTACCGTTTTGTTCAAAATATTTAAAGCTCTTTCTTCTGGGTCGTTCGCGGGCTTTCTAGCCGACACTCCCAGAGATTCCAAACTAAAATAATCCTTGATCAATTTATCCATATCTTCCTCCTTCTTGGTGGAAATGTGGTTAACGATCTTGATTGGTTTAATACCACCCAATATGTGACCATGTGAAACCCATCCAAGTTTGGTGAGCGATGCTACAGGTAGGTTCTTACCTCCTGAAATTAATTCACGAGTAACTATGAGATGCCAATTGTCCTGATCAATTAATATGGTAGGTTTGGACCTCTCATACATCAACTCATCCTTAATCGGTGTCAAATGAGAACACCGTTGCAATAATTCTCGGCTTACCGACTGAGGAGAAAGGTTAAGTGACTTAATTGTTTGTACACTTCTCTCTTCTAAGTCGCTCGAGTAAATGCCTTTTATCTTAACGTTTAAGCGATACGAACTGTCGTCGTTAATTCGCTTACCTCCCACGGCTTCGATACGTAATCCCTCTTTACGTCCGCGAGGCGCTAATTTCTGAGCCATCCACTCCTCTATGAGTGTCATGGTCGATCCCTCATCCAGAAGAGCTGTTGTCTTGACCTTTCCTCTAGGTCCATACAACTCGACCGGTATAATCTTTAAGTATGCACATGCCAGTGCATTCACTGTACTAACAGTTGTAATCTGAGCATCTTTACCCCCCTCGTCCCCTTGTGGCGAGGTATTTTCATTGGGGTATCGGTGTAGCATTCGATGATGTGACATTCTACATCCTTCTACACCACATTTTTTCGCTTTGCACTCTAACCTCCTATGGTTAGGTGACAAACATTGGAAACATACTTTCACTTTTTTGACCGCTTCCCATTTCTTGCGAATATTCATGTCCTTAAACTTGTAACAACTCACTATAGAGTGCTCCTTGTTGCATATAACACACTTATGTGTTACCCGACTTACAGGCTTGTCCTGGGTTGTCATAACCACTTGTCGGTTGTGCCCTTTATTATTTCGGCATTCTAGACGCTCGCTCGTATTACTTCGGCGCATACAGCGCGCGCACACGGCACAGCTGCGTACACCTCCCTTTGCAGTGTGTACAGTTTGCTTCCCGAAT
The DNA here is from genome assembly GCA_036936625.1 of Parnassius smintheus behrii. Taxonomy (NCBI): domain Eukaryota; kingdom Metazoa; phylum Arthropoda; class Insecta; order Lepidoptera; family Papilionidae; genus Parnassius; species Parnassius smintheus. The sequence goes on from JAUPFT010000025.1 coordinate 41,131,026, forward strand.
TCAGGACGCTTCCTTTTTTCACGCGCATTTTCATTGTTTAAGAACGTTCCAAATTGTTCACTCAATAAATTAAAAAACTTGGCCATCTTCTGTAACTCTGGCTCCAAAGGATACTGAGCTCGATATTCACACCATTTAAATTTAATCATAGTTCCGAGTTTCTCCACTATGCGGCTCACTAACTCCTGTGAGTACAAATACTGTGGTTGATTCAACGCTTGTATCGTGGCAACCACGTTCGTAATACGACTTGCAAAAGATCCTATATTCCGGCAATCTTCTGCTAATCTTGGCATACGCTTTACATTCTCGATTTCGGCTAGAATGAGCATCTCAACCCTACCGTATCTTCTTTCGAGAGCGTTCATTATTTCTTCCGGTTCACACAAAGTAAATAACAGCTACTTTACCGCCTTTTTAGCGGTGCCCTTTAATGCCCTCCTAAGGCGTGCAACATTTTGCACCCCTGAAAATTGGCTTTTCGTGTCTTCAAACACCGTTTTGAAAATTATCCATTCACCCGGGTCTCCATCGAACACCGGTAATTCCTGGAGGAAATGAAGCTGGGAAGACTTATCTTTACCCGCTATTTTTATTGCACTCACAATCGCTTCGGTCAATTCTGACACCTCACTCGCGTGTGTTTTCTGTGCATTTCCTTGGTTGCGCTCGATCTCCGCCCCTTTGCGGCGTGATCCTTTACACGCTTCCTTATCAGTAATATCGGGTTGTGCTACACTAACCGGCGCGCTCATTATGGTCTGCTGAACCCAACTCCTTACGAAAGGTTCCACCTGAGTATTCCGCTCTTCATCATCCACACTCGAGTCGATCTCCTCTTCTCGGTTGAGTCGTGCCAACTCCAATTGAGACTTGGCTATGGCAGCAGCTGCCTGTGCTCGTTCGAGCTCTGAGCGTTCGAATTTAATCCGCGCCTCTAATTCGGCTTTCAGCCTCGCCGATCGCGATGACTTACTACCTCTCTGTGACCCTTTATCACTAGTGTGCCCGATTACTGTCCTTGACGATGCCGCTTCTTCGGTCCTTTGACCTACTTTTTCGACCACCGTTTCACTCCTGGATATAACGGATTGTTGTGCGGTGCTGGCGTGCGTACCACTGGTGTCCGTCCTGTTGCTTGTCGTTGCCATGGACGTCCCGGAGTCCCACGTGCATGTGGACGTGTCGGTGGTGGCTCCACTTGAAGGAGTTGCTCCATTTGACGCAGTAGCTGTGGTCGCTCCAGATGGTTCCGCTTCTTTAGCCTTTCTTGAGAGCCCTGTCCTTGTCCTGCTCCCTTCGCTTCTCCCTGTCTGGTCTTGTGCCTTCTTCATCTTGCAGGAAGGTGATTGTTGGCCTACGGTCCCTAACTGTCCCTACGGTCCCTACAACCCCTTACCTACAACCCTTCTACACCCCAACCTAACACCACTACCCCTCCCCCCCTTATCTCCCAACCCTACAACCCTACTACCACCCTAACAGCCCTATCAGCCCTATCAATCCTGGACGGGGCCTACCGAGGTGAGCCGTCCAGGGATGGAGTCGTGCAGGAATGGAGCGGAGGAAAGGTTTAGGAACTGTCCCGCCAAGGAATATGACGAAACAGTCGAGCGGTAGTGCAAGCGCAGTCTCGCTCGAGAGAACTGCTCCACCCGAAGGTGTTTTGCCAGAGCCCGACCGTTTGGCACCGTTAGGTGGTCGGGATGTATGCTGTGCTCGCCGCCCAGTTGCCGGTGACGCCTCGTCCGAGCGCCCTCCTCCGGCCGCGATGCAGTCAGGTGGCCGCGCGCACCCTCGCCTGGCAGCAGCAGCGGTGGATGCTTCTTCTGATGACCCGACGGGAAAATGCCGGACACGATCGTCCGACAGGAAATGCCGAGCACGCTTGCCCGACAGGAAAAATGCCAAGCCCTGCTTGGCCACGATGAGTGCCTTCACAAGACACCTGCGCCCGGCTGCGATACGTGCCCCATGCGAGCACACGCCCCAGGCCGCAATCCCGGTTTTCTATGTTCCGGTAGTTCCAGGTCCAGTCCTTCAGCGCTGACGTCCTGGTCTTCTGACCTTTGGTCCTATTGCTTCAGCTCAAACCTCCGGCTTCCTTCGGTTGCTGATCTTCACTCGGCTCCGAAGGTCTTCTTTTTCCACAACCAGCAGTCCACAGCTGGTTCCTTGATCCAGCTGGCGGGGTTCGGGTGGTCCTTTTAATCCGGCTCGAAGGACCAATTGAAAAAGAACCAAGTTCGGAAGGTCCTCCTGATCCGGCTGCGAAGGACCAATTTAAAAAGAACTCGGCTCGCAAGGTCCAATTGAAAAGGAACCAAACGGGAATTGACGTTCGATTAAGAAACAGAAGGGAGGAATCGAGACTTCTCTCGCTCCGGCCTCCTATAACGCCTACGTTGGGTTCGGGAACAACGTATGTGATCTCCGCAATGGAGTAACACACAAGGGCGATAACCTCTTTCTTTTTCAGCAAGTAGGTTCAGACGGGGATTATGGGTCTTCCGAAGTCGTCCCGGTCCCGACGCCTTAATTCTTCGATGTGGACTGTATAACTTGAGGGATGAATTACTTGGGAATAAAACAGCAATTATCTTCAAACCGTTCCGTGAGAGAGTAATCACTTTTCCCTATCACTTCCCTATACTTCTTATTGACTGCTGGTTTTTCACTTTTCCCGAAGGATTTTCTTATTTATTTCTTGAACATTTTCCGAACTATTTCCCCGAACTATTTTCCCGAACTATTTTCCCGAACGAATTGCAATAAAACCCGTTCACTAAGCTACCCCCAGAGCTATACGCGAAAGTGAACCGCGCCATTCGCGTGCTTGCGCAACTTAATTACATGAATTTGTTCTATTACTCTCTCACGTTTCACTTAATTTCTTTATTCACATAAGTCATACATAAATACAATTTATCTATTTAGATAGCACAAAACAATATCTACACTATGATATACATTATATTTTCGTATCACAAAAAACCTTTTATTTATTAAACAAAATATGCCTATTTTAATCACAAGTTCAAAGTCAAAATTTCTTAAATATTTAACACAGAAAGTTAAAACAATGTTTCCCACTTAAATTTATACATATGTTAACTAATACAATAGTTTAATTTACATTTTCTCTATTTATTTCACTATTTAAAACACTTTTAAATTTCTTATACAAAACTATCATTATTTCACTTATACACAGGAATTTTCACGTAAAAATAACACAGAATTCACCTTTTTAGCACGTACAATCAACCTGAAATGTTTTAAAAGTCATTTTTACATAAATTACTGAAATTACAAACATTTTAAATTTTTACATATTCGGCCTCCTAAGGGCGTGGCCAGCGTGCTTCCGTGAACTCACACTATTTGAACAACTAACTTTGCACGGCTCTCGGCTATCAGAAAAAATGAAAGTCTGAAATACACCAATTTTTAACAATATTAGGTAAATAAGTGCTTCTACATAATTTTCGAACTGTAGGAAACTATCTCTGATAGGATTCTTATCAGTTATCATGTTTCTTATCAGATAACAATACAAGTGAATGTTCTCATTAATCAATCATAACAAATAGGCATTTGTTTTCGTACAAAACATATCAAACTTGTACAAGACAATACTTATGCAATTAATTTCCGTTAATTCTGTTTGTGCACAGAGTGATCATCTCGACCGGGGAACAAATCCGATCTCTAACTTCACTTTAATATTCCTTTGGATTTACATCGTTGGAAAGACGATTTCAACCGGGGAACATATCCGGTAACATAATTTATATCATAAAATTCGCTATATGAATTTATTGAAAGATATTACTTAGAAAACAGTAAACTAGTCCGGCCTGGGAGTTGCACCCAAGACCTTCATATCATTAATTCGACATTTCTTTAAGGTTTAACTAAGCATTTTCTTATCAGAACATTTCTATTGGACAATGAGTCTTTGAAAAGTTATTCGTCATCGGTTGACTTAATAAACTGAAATATTCTTATAGGCGCGTCGCCAACAGTATTAATAAAAACTTTTTTGCTATTTTAAAAGAAAAATCAAAATATAGAGTAATGAAAAATTATTGTGCAACATTGTTTATGATGAAGCCGAGTTAAGAAGGTGAAAGTTAAGAACTGCAATCAAGTTTTCAGTGAACGTGTAGCTGCCATAATGCAATATACGGCAACTTTTTGTAAGCTAACTACCCCTTTTTTTTCAGTGTAAATAACTATTCTTATTTCAACTATGGTAGTATTAAACTCCATTTACTGGATGATTATTCAATATATGAATATGTTGTTAATTATTGACGAACGAGCGCACAGCACACCGGATGGTAAGTAGGTAGGTAAATTGTAATGTACTCGTATTATAAAGTAAATCAAATTTAAAAAAGTTGGATACCAAGTGTCCAGCAGGCCTAAGTTTATTTGTAGGTACTTATAACTTAGTTTATCATTTTTATTTTTAACTCTGATAGATTTTCGGTGGACAATCTTTGGTATTGTCAGTTTCTTGTACTTTAGTCAATGTACTCATTATGCACTACAAAATGAAATGCAATATTTGGTTTGTGATTGTGTATATTGTGTAATTAGGTCGACTAACGGTGCTGGTTGTAATCAAATACTTTATAAACGGGAACATCTCACCTGTAAATATTGCAAAAATACATACGATTTAGATTGCGCAAATGTAACCCAACAACGCTTCTATAACACAATGTTGGCAGAAAGAAAGGCCGCATGGAAATGTCAAGCTTGTTATTGTAAGCAACCCAAGAAAAATAACACGAACACGCCAATACGCCCTCATAAAAATCTCCTGTAGTTGTTATCTCCCAATTAATAAAAAAAATAATAGATCATTAATAAATGAGCTGCAAAGTACAACTCACTCAGAAAGAGGACAACTCACTGGCCCATACCGCAAAGGAGAAAGCCGATCTGCTAGGCTCTTTCTTTGCCTCCAACTCGACTCTCGATGACGGGGGGAGTTCGCCGCCGACCATCCCGCGGTGTAAGTGCTCCGTACCGGAAGTGCAGTTCACACAGTGCTCGGTTCGCAAAGCACTCCTCCTTTCGACAGGAGGAACAGGCCCGTCGGTTAAAGGAGCAAATGCTGCTCTTGAAGGCCCTTCACGCTACCTTCGGAAAAGAGATAAGGAAGGTGAAGGATAGGGTTGCTCAACATGACAACCGCCTGTCGGAAACTGAAACCCGAATCGATCAAGTGAACAATCGGGTTGACAACGTGATGGCTGACATGAAGAAAACGCTGGACGGCCTCGAACTTGGGGATGGAATAACAGCTCCCGTGGTAACTACAACACCTTCGCTACGTGGATTCAAAGTGCCGCCGTTCGACGGGACTTCTTCCTGGTCGGCTTACAAAATCCGGTTCGAAGCTGTTATGAAGGTGAACGGCTGGAATAAAAGCGGGCCATGAATGCTCTCAAGCTAGGCCTGCGCAACCAGGCCTTAACTGTTCTGGAAGCTCTCGGTGAGGAAGTGACTTATGAGCAGCTCCTTGAGGCATTGGAGGCGAGATGTGGCGACGTTCACCTGGAACATGTCTTTCGTACCGTTATACTCTGTACTTGTTAGCATTAGTGCTGCACTGCTTCTTAATATTGTTGACTTGGCGTTAATGTTCAGTGAGTATTGCAATGGAGCAGCTCGGCCACTTTAGTCTGTTTCCATCTTCAAAGCTGTTCGGTTGTCTACGGACTTAAATTAAATTTCATCCAGTTTATCGTGCATAATCCATTTATCCTATAGTTAAATTCAGTATTTTAAAAAAATCTTTTTTTTAAACCATCCACCAACCATCAACCACCGTCTCCGTATGACATTTTGGTGGCAGCGGTGGGATACGGAAATCCTCAGTGTCAATTGAAGTAGAACCGCTCAGCAGACTCGCTCCGTATCCTAATATCTTACAAAACTAAATATCCTGTGTCGTCCTGGCGCATCCTAGTGAACCCAAATATAGTGCAATTGCTATACTCATCGCTACGGCCTGGACTTCCATTCCATTAAGGAGACCCAATTTATTCCAGGAAAGTATTTTTTTTTTTTTTTTTATTAGGAAACTCAACAGCATATTTTTAACAATCATACTTAAAATACATATTAACACACTTAGCCAATAACAGAGTTTCACAACATGCTGAATAACACTTACAAAGCAGAGAGGTAAAATTGTAACTTAATACATATTATCCAAATACATAATATTTTACACACGATTGCAGTACATGGCTCTATATTATGTGATTTGTATACATTTATGTTTAGATTTAAATTTAAATTTAAGTTTAAGTTGACAGCTTTTTATAAAATTAATAAAACAACAAAAATAAAATGATATTCACTGAATAAAATAGAATAAATAATATAAATACATAAAATAAATATGTTACATGTTATTTTGTATGCTTATAGTTCTATTATAACTAATATAACGACATGATTTCCAAATTGATATTTTTACAGAATTGTGATAATACAGATGGAGTTATAGAATAGAATAGATGTGCATTATGTGATAGTTACTGCTTCTTAGACAGCTTCAGGATAAGTTTGTGTTTAAAGTTAGACTTAGAAAAGTTGAAAATATCAACATTACTATATTTACTATTATAAATTTTGGGTAGACGAGTCATGACAGCGTTCATACCGTATTTGGTACGATGTTTAGGTACATTGAAAAGTGGGGTCTTTCTAGTACGGTACTTAGGAGTGCAGAACTGGATACCTGCGAGAAGATTAGGACTATAAATGTTACTGTGAAGGATATCATGCAAAAAACACATATCAAGTAATTCTCGTCTAGATTCCAGCGACAAGAGACCGTATTTAATACACTCCTCATTATAAGTTTCACAACGACGCATGCCGGTTTTGTAATTGAGGTGCTTTATGAAGAGTTTTTGTATTCTTTCCAATCTGTTTATATACAAAGCATATTGCGGCGACCATATGGAGCTACCATATTCTAGAATACTGCGACAATATGCGTAGTAGATAGATCTGAGGCTGTTTATGTTTTTAAAAGGTTTGCAAGTCCTCATAATGAACCCCAGATTGCGATATGATTTATTTACGATATGGTTGACATGCTCAGAAAACATCATTTTAGAATCAAGGAAAACTCCTAAATCCTTTACTATCTCAGTCCGTTTTATGCCTTCATTTTTAAAGTGATACGGAAAAACAATTTTATTTTTCTTTCGGCTAAAACTGATACATTGACATTTACTTATATTTACTGTTATATTGTTTCGGACATAATATGAGTGTAAGTTATCCAAGTCACGTTGAATTAGTTCACAGTCTTTGATCGAGTTAATTTTCAGGAACACCTTTTTGTCATCAGCGTATAGTAGATGATTTGAAAATTCAAAACATTGGTTAATATCATATATATATGCAGAATAGAAGAGTGGACCAAGATGTGATCCCTGAGGAACACCTGATGGAATTTGTATGAAATCAGACTTGAAACCACCAATGACAACAGCTTGAGAACGATTAGAGAGATAAGAGGTAGTCCATCTTAGTAAGTCACCATGAATTCCAAGCCTGTACAATTTGTCTAAGAGGATGCTGTGATCTACACGGTCGAAAGCTTTCTCAAAATCCGTGTAGATCACATCAACCTGTCCACAGTCTTCCATCCCACTAATAACATAGTCACAAAATTCTGCCAAGTAATCCATATAACCACCAAGGAGGACTTGCGCTTGCATCCTGAAACGCAATCATCTGTTTCCAGAAGAGTAAAATCACCTGGAAGCATTAACCTGAAAAGCATTCATTGTAATGAAATAAATATCGTCGGAGATTAGAAATTCATCGAGTTCCGTTCCAGTGCGCTACAGAAGAAGCGCCTATTATCGGAATGTTCCCGCTTATTGTGGTTGCAGCCATCGCCCACGCATTCCCAGTACTGTGAGTCATTGGTCATTGTTTTGTTGAGACTGTATAAGCCAAAGCTTCTCAACCTTTCGTGTTCCTTTGCTTAATTGAAATTAAATGTTATAAATTTATTAATATTTTATTTTTGTGGTTAATCTATATTATTGTGTGATCATTTATATTGTTATTGCGTGTTCTTTAGATTTATCTTAATATATATATATATATATATATATATATATATATATATATATATATATATATAAATTACGTGTCACGTTATTTGTCCGCGATGAACTCCTAAGCTACTTAACCGATTTTAATCAAATTTACACATTGTGTGCAGTTTGGTCTAACTTGAGGGATAAGATAGTTTTTTTCCCATGAGTGACCCACAAATTTTTTTTGTGAATTTAAGGATTTTAATAGGACATGACAAAGGGTCGTCGAAAAAAGCAGAACAACGTCTGTCTATATATATTATATATATATATATATATATATATATATATATATATATATATATATATATATATATATATATATATATATATATATATATATAAACTGGCTTCTTCCCCTTTGACCACTTTTGGAATTATAATATATATATATATATATATATATATATATATATATATATATATATATATATATATATATATATATATATATATATAATATATATATATATATATATATAAATATATATATATATATATAATATATATATATATATATATATATATATATATATATATATATATATATATATATATATATATATTATAATTCCAAAAGTGGTCAAAGGGGAAGAAGCCAGTTTAACCTTCGAATTCTCAGAACCAGGTGTTAGCGATGCTCCGAAATCTACCCCAGCTACTCCAAGAGTCACTACGGCCAGCATTGCAACTACTGCAATGACTGAGATGGATTTAAACACCTTATTCAAATTCGTTAAACCGTATGACAGTAGAAGTGAGACCGTAAACTCTTTCATTATTAATTGTAATAATGTCTATGAATTAGCCTCAGAACCTCAAAAAAAATTTTATTTAAGTACATCAATATGGCTATTTCTGCAATTTCCGATTAATATTGGAGCGCCAGCTCCAAGATTAATCGGAAATTGCTTGCTTCATAAAAGAATTTTAAGATTGGGAACAGCTTAAAAATTTGTTAAAAACACAATTTAGTGAACGTAAACATTATGCTCATTTTCTCACCAAACTACAAGAGATCAAACAAAGTTCACACGATAATGTTAACCCATTCGCATTCCGCATAGAGACCTGTCTTTCACAATTATTAACAGAAATATCTTTATGTAATACCAAAGCGAAATAATTACCAGGTCGCGTTGCGGCCATAGAAGGCCTTGCCCTCCATCATTTCCTTATGGAGTTACACCCCCGCATTTCAAACTTAGGTGTAGATCTCCAAAGAACCTTAATGAAGCCATAAACTTAGCCATCTCGGAATAAATCATTCAACAAAGCCTATATAAACGAACCCTCAAAACCAGGATTCTTGTGGTGCAGCTTCTTCAAGTGCAGTGAATACCACACCACCAACCCCGCCACTTCCGTCATCACCGCTACTGCCGTTATCGTTGAACATTTCACCACCGCCTCTTACATCTTCACCATCACACATCATCAGACAGTCGCCAAGGGTATCAGAAACTTCTCCGTATATCGTGCCACGAAGTTCGGCTAGAAGATCAGAGATATACGAACCTAATGACTCTCTTTTGTCAAGGGAGGATGAGAGTGAGAACGACTTTCAACAGTCTGATGAGGAAGTAGCAGAGCTTAGTTCCAACGAGTTAAGTGAGGAAGAAGAAATGTAACATTTAAAAAAAAATAATGTATTGTAAATGTTTGTTAATTATTGTTGTTGTACTAGGGGAGGGATTGTTGTATATGTGTGCGTGGCTGCGCCCACCGCTAATTATTGTGTGAACAATAAACAGTGTTAAGCTAGCCAGCGATCGTATCACTTGTCCGTCCCTATATCTAACAGTGGCGACAAGCTACCCGCGAATTAAAATATAAAAAATTATCGACAATGTCTCAGCCAAGTGTTCAATTTGGGATTCTAAATAGTTTTGACCACAATGTGCAGAGATGGAAAACGTACAAAGGTCGTATTAGACAGTACTTTATCGCAAACGACATCAACGAGCGGACAGATCCCGTGGGCAAGAAGAGGAAGGCGATCCTGCTCAGCGCACTCACGGAGGGCACGTATCAGTTAGCAACGGACTTGGCATTGCCAAAAGACGTTGATGAAGTGGCATATGAAGATTTCAATGCACTCTTGGATTCTCATTTCACACCGAAGAGCGCTGGGTTCGGAGATCGTCACAACTTTTACGCCGCCGTTCAACAAGTTGGTGAAACGTATTCACAATGGGCAGCATTACTGCGAGGGCTCACTGCAAAGTATGGGTTCCTGAATGTTGAAGAGGCGTTACGCGATAAGTTTATAATGGGCATGCAGCCGGGGCGTGAGAAAGAAGAACTGTACGCAAAGAACCCTGTCGACTTTACCCTGGCCAAGGTCGTGGAGTTGGCAGAAAGTATGAGTCACGCGCGCGCATTTAAGAGTGTATACAGAAGTCGGAGTCAAATGCGTAAAAATCAGGTTGTTTCAATCTGTGTAAATATAAACGCAATTGTCCCTCTATTTTCGATGGAATCGATATTGACAAGCACGATAAGTTAACAATCAGTGAGTCATCCAGTACTCTTGGTCTGGGGTGGATTCCTTCCACTGACACTTTGCATTTTCCTATAAAGCTAACGCAGGAACCAGATGTGCCTATAACAAAAAGATCGATCATGTCACATTCTTTTAAATATTTGATCCTTTCTGAGCCTAATAATAGTGTTGCCAAAGATTATGCTTCAAAAGCAGTGGCAGCAAAAATTGATGGGATTCAACCTGCACCTTCAGAGATAGAAAATGAATGGTTGAAGTTTGCGGAAAATTTAAAATGTTTGGATAATGTACATATCCCGCATTAATGTATATAAATATATAGAATTACATTCTTTCAGTGATGCATCGCCATCTGCATACGGCGCCTGCATATTTGTAAAATCAATTAGTGCAAATAATGATGTCACCGTCAGGCTATTGTGCGCGAAATCCAAAGTAGCACCACTAAAACCTACCAGCATTCCGCGTCTTGAATTGCGTGCCTCTTTGCTAGCCGCCAAACTCACCAAATCTGTACACTAGACTCTCTTAGGTACAAACCAACGAAAATAGTGCACTGGTGTGATTCAACTGTGGTCCTGAGTTGGATCAAAGGTGATATCAAAAGGCTCAAAACATTTGCGGCCAATCGTGTAAGTGAAATCGTAGATCTTAACTCACCATTATCTTGGACGTATGTTCCAACAGAATCGAATCCGGCGGATTTCATTTCGAGAGGAGTAGATGCAAAAAAATTATGTCTTTGTCCCTTGGGTGGTCAGGTCCTGATTTTTTACTCAAAAATGATGACGAATGGCCAGTATTAAAAATTAGAGAGCCTTTACCAGAGTTGAAGGTGCATGCTGTGACAATGACTGAACCTGTTATTGATTTTGAAAAATACCACCCGGAGTATAAAAACAAAACACTTCGATATGATGGTTACCGTGTGATGCTGGAGATATATAAAAATCACGACCAGGCAGCAACCATGAAAACTATCAAGAAGAAAATTGAAAGTTTGAGGACTTCGTATTTTAAAAAAGCTAAAAAGTAAGTAAGTTTAAAAAATCGGTTAATTCTGAAGTGTTATTGATTTCCTAATCATTAATTAACAAAAGTGAGCCTATTGGCCTATTTGTCGATTATGTAGGTGGTGGATTAGGTAGGTAGGTGTTAAAAAATTACTGATATTTTTTTTAAAGTGATGTGCTGTCGGCGGCGCCTCGAGTAGAAGGATCTATTTATGATGGTTTCTCATGCAATTGCTAAAAGGACCTCTAGGGGAAACTGGGGACAGTTGATTCCCTTTCGTTTTTTAAGTCGAATTGGCTTCAATTACTACTTAGAAAGAGTATTGATTGATCTCTTTTTTATTTTTCTAGGTTAATTCATCAAAACACACAGGTGCGGGATCGGAGGATGTGTATGTGCCAACATTATGGTATTATGATGCACTAACATTTTTTTGGGATGTACTACAGAATCCTGCCGCCTCATAACCGATTCCTTAGAAAACGTGGCTTATGAAAATGAGGTAAGTCTGTGGATTCATTTCAAAAAGATATTTATTAAGTTTATATCACAAATATATACATGTATTGTTTATTCAATGTAATATAAACAAAGTAGGTTTTACAATGCAACATTCCGCCAAACTGCGCAGCAATCTATTGGCAGATCATAAAACTAGTAACTTGTAAATCATACTACTAATCTAGGTAGAAACAACATTTACCATTTTTCTTGAAAAGAAACTCTGCCTTCAGCGTTGAAATATTGCATAAATTTGTTTCGGACCTTATTCCCGTCTGTTTTGCGCTGGCTGTCACTTAAGTGTTGTAACGGTGTCAGTAAACATATAGCGTGAAACTGTACGAACTTTGCGAATCATCAGGAATAGTTATGAAGATACGTGTTTATAGAGGAAAGAGTGAGAAGCCGCCACCGGGAATTCTACATAGAACCGAAGTTGTATTAAATCTAATGGACGGGTATTTAGACAAAGGCCATGTTATCTACGCTAACAATTTTTATAACCGGTGAGTTATCTAACAAGGCGTCTTAGTCAAAGAAAAACGTATATATGTGGTACTCTTCGAAAGATCCGCAAGAACCTTCATCTAGACGTAGCCAACGCTAAGTTGAAGCGTGGCGAAATGGCTGCAAAAGTATATAATGACATTACTGTTTGTAGACAAACGCGACGTCTTAGTGATTTCCAACAAACATAAATTGCAATTCGTGACAATAAGAAACAGAAACGGGAAATTGTCGTTGAAGCCTAACATCGTTGCTGACTACAACCTGGGTGTGTCTGGTGTGGACAGAGGAGACCAGATGGTTTCGTATTACTCGTGCCTTCGAAAAACTCTTAGATGGCATAAGAAATTGGCATTATACATTTTTGAAGTTTATGTGCAAAATGTCCACCGATTACTTCGCCTCAATGATCGTACTTCGAAAATGCGGCTGATAAAGTTTCGTAAAATATCTCATGGGATCAAGTTTGAATCCAGCAGCAGCGTCATCCGGGGCATCATGCGCAGCACCTGTACAACCACAAGATGCCCAAGACAAACTTCAACTTATAACTTCGTCCTCGTTACAAGGGCCCTCTGAACCACCTCGATCGCCTGCTATTGTTGCGAGTCGCTTATCGACAAACGAAGGTGCACGAGTTCCATTGCAAAACTTTCATTACTTAGAGAAACCAAACCTTGCCGCGTTTGCACAAAAAACAAGAAGCAAAAAGAATCATCGTTTGTGTGTGTACTTGCCCTGAAAAGCCTGCCTTATTTGTAAATAATTGCTTGAAAATTTTCTATACTGATCCTCGTTTAGCATAGTTTATTTTAATTTTTTTGTTACGATTCGTTTTTCGTTTCATTAGAAATACGTTTTCTAAATTTATTGTAAAATAAATAATTACTACTTTTGTTATAAAAAGTTAACATAATATGAAGTATCTCATTAGAAAACTAATATTTTTTACTAAAATTGCCTAAGAAAGCATGTCATTAGTGAAATATAAAAGAAATAAAGTTAATATTTTTCTATCTCTTGTTTTAGTTATGAGGACAAAGAACATAAAAATATGCAATACAGGGTGCCGATTAACCCTTAACTGGTATCGGGGGTCACAAATCACCCCAAACGAACACATATTCCATCATATCTTCCTAGTCTAACCACGCACACTCTTGCGCGTCTATGTAATCTCAGTACGTCGCGACGTGCGGCGGGTGACGGTCGTTCGTTGCTCTAATATTGCTGGAAGCGGAGGTACGTACACTGCTGGGGTCAAAAATCACCCCCGACACCAAAAGTGTTCATTTTTTTGTAAAGGCATTTTGAAACATTTTTATATCTTTTTAGGCAATAATCATCACGATTTCTGTTTTTTTTAAATTTAAATCAAATTGCGCAACTTTTGGAAGACGAAGATATAGAATCTGATTCAGAAACCGTCCAAAACACCACAACAACATTCTGTGATGATGAAGACATTAGTGATTGTGAGGAAGCGGAGGTAGTCAGCTGTTCTGAAGAAAGTACATTAGGTACAGATTTGGATTCTTCAAGTTCAAGCAGTGAGGAAGAAGAAGAATGAAATTATACAAACTCCTGGTTTTAATAGGGGTAAAAATAGATACAAGTGGTCTAAAAATCCACCTAGCTCGTTCCGGGTAAAACAACACAATATCATCACATAGCGTCCGGGCCTCGCAGGAGAAGCGCGTGAGAAAATGAATATGACGGAAACTGAATCCTGGCAATTGCTGATCTGATCGAAATTGTGTGTTTGCACACAAACGAAAAAATTACTGAATTTACTGAGAAGTATAGCAGCAAAAGAGCGCATACTGATCATGTAAGTTTATTAGAAATGAAGGCATTTTTTGGACTTTTGCTACTTGCCGGTGTTTTCAAGTCCGGACATGAGGATGTTGATAGTTTATGGGCTACAGATGGCACAGGTCGCGATGTATTTAGAGTCACTATGTCTCTAAAGAGGTTTTTATTTATTTTATCAGCATTACAATCGACAAGAAACGAAAGAAAAGCGGCCAAGAGCGTGTCGGGCCACGCTCAGTGTAGGGTTCCGTAGTTTCCCGTCCGTCACAGTAAGTGTTCCCACTTATGAGTTTGTACAAAAACTGTTGTTTCCATCCAAGTTCAAAATAATATTCCTAGAAAGTCCTTATAAAGTTCTACTTTCCAGATTTTTTTCATACTTTCTAAACTTATGGTTAAAGTAAGAGGGGGGGGGGGACACATTGTTTTTTACTTTTGGAGCGATTATTTCCGAAATTATTGACATTATCGAAAAACTTTCCAAAAATATATCACACGTTAGGGTTGAAATTAAAAAAAATCACATCCCACTTTACATATAGGGTGGCTACCCTAATAAAACATTGTTTTCCAATTTTTATTTTACCACTTTGTCGGCGTGATTGATACACATATTGGTACCAAATTTCAGCTTTCTAGTGCTAACGGTCACAGAGATTAAGCGAGGACGGACAGACGGACAGACAGACATGGCGAAACTATAAGAGTTCCTAGTTGACTACGGAACCCTAAAAAGAGACCGACAGGGCTGCGCTTATTTCTGAAATATTCAACAAATTCATTGAAAACTGTCAAAAATTATAGATGCTCAGAACACTTGACTGTGGATGAAATGTTATGCCCATTTAGAGGTAGATGCCTTTTCCAAGTTTACATGAAATCCAATCCAGCTAGATACGGCATAAAAGTGTGACGCTAAAACACATTATTTATATAATTATTTATATAACACCGGAAAGACTGGAACAAACAGAAGAGATGGGATGTCTGTACCTACACAAACTGTTTTGAAATTGGCTGATCCTGTGAAGAAAACTCACAGAAATATTACAGGTGATAACTGGTTTTCATCGGTTGAACTGGTTGACAAATTGAAAGAAAATGGTTTGACGTATGTTGGAACTATGCGGAAAAACAAACGTGAGGTGCCGCCTGAATTTTTGGCACATAAAACGCGTCCTGAAGGCTCTACTTTATTCGGATTTACCAACGATAAAACACTGGCATCGTATGTTCCGCAAAAAAACAAGAGTGTTGTTATGATTTCCTCCATGCACCACGATCAATCTATTGATCCAGAAAGCGGCAAGCCGGAGATCATACTTTTTTACAATACTACAAAAGGAGGCGTAGATGCCCTTGATGAAAATGTGCAAATTATTCGGTAGCCAGGAGAACTCAACGATGGCCATGCGTTATGTTTTCGGCTATCCTGAATATTTCGATGGTAAACGGTTACGTTTTGTGGAATGCAGCAAACCCAGATAAGCGTCTAAAAAGAAATAAATATATAATAAAGAATATCGGAATTAAGTTAGTAACACCATTTGTGCAAATTAGACAAAAAGAATCTTCCAATTTCTCGGCAGATCTAAAGAGACGTATAGAAACATTTCTGAAAGAACATCTAGAGGAAGACGTGGAACCGGAACTAAATATGCCTATTTTTGACTCTCAAATTAGCAACCGTAAGAGAGGAAGGTGCTACTTATGTGATCGCAAAAAAGACCGAAAGTGTACGAAAAAGTGTAGCAAGTGCTTACTTTTCATTTGTAAAGAGCATACTGCCAAAGAAGTCACATGTACCAAATGTTAGAAATTTAGAGGTAGTTTTTGGAACTTTTGTTTTATGTTGTCATTTTTTTATTTTTGGTACATCTGAATAGAAGTTTCTATTTTTTTATATCCAGACTATATAAGAAAACGAGACAAGAAAAAAAATAATGATATATTTATGTTTTTAATAGAAAGAAGAGTTCCTAAAGTAACATGTATCTACAGTAATTACAAAAAAGAAGGATATAGGTTAATTTGAAAACAAAATGTGATTTAAGATTAATTTGGGCTTGAATACTGATTGATCTCTAGATTCAAAGTTGTAGTTTAATAAATAAAATTTAAAATTGAAAATATGTGGGTATTTGTAATATTTTCGCATCATTTAATTAAAGGGGTCATTTTTCACCCCCGATACCAACTACGTTACCTATTTTAGCGATTCCAGTAGAGGGTTAACGTAATTTACCGTTTATGGGCTATGGAAGCTCTACGTAATATTTCCTAGTTGGCTTGCACCATTGTTTCAACCTACGCAATATTGTGTATTTGGCACTCAATGTCTTAATAAAGTAAAGAAGAATGTTACCTATATGTGGGTCCCATCACACTCTGCGATAACTGGGAACGAGGAAGCAGACTTTGCTACAAGGGATGTCTTCTCATCATCGTGTTCAGATCACTCGTCAATGCTGGAAATACCATTTACAGATATATATATATATATATATATATATATATATATATATATATATATATATATATATATATATATATATATATGCCTTGTTTAGCAAGAACTTGAAATCCTTGTGGAAGTCATACTGGGAAGAAATAAGTAAGTACAAAGGAATTTGTTATTATGAAATCCAAAAAATCCCGCCAGCCCCTTCTTGGTACAAAAAGGGATTAATAATAGAAAATTCATTACGACTGTAAATCGAATGAGATTTGGACATAGCAGAGTAGCCGCCCACCTGCATCGTCTGGGAATGAAAGAAACTGCAAATTGTGAATATTGTGGTGACATTAATGGAGACCTAAAACATCTGGTTTTTCTATATTGTCAATTTTAAATAGATTACTCCTCACTAATTCCATTCAAGATATTAACAATGATAAAGTTATTGATACTCTTCAAAGTCTATTAGCTGATTAAAAATTCTTCCGACCATTATATTCCTTTATTTCTGGTGTTCAAGATATGTATATAAAAATGAAAACGTTATATTAATCAATAGTGCAAACGTGAATAAGCACTATAAGATTTGTGAATCAGTTTAAAAGTTAATTTTTGATAAATGTTTCGTACGTGACATATATAATTTTAAAGAAAATTAATGACTATATATTGTAACTTCAGGGTCTCAGGCTCTCAGGCTCAGAAGGGCTGGAGTCCAGAGCCGTAAACCCCTCGTATGCCTGGCGACAATGCGCACCGAAGGCGCTGTTTGCCGCGGAAAATAGTACGCGCGTGGCAGTCCGTGTTAATATTTCAAAAATATATTTTAAAGCAACAACGTAACTTACATAGTTTTTTGTTATTATTCCATATAAATTGATACTTTATCTTTATTTCATTGTAGTTCACAACAAAAAATTATGAGTTATTTATTATTTATGAATGGTTTTTTTCGGCATGAAGAAAGTATCAAATAATAAACAGTTACAATAAAATTAAATCAATTTTATTTTTTCCTTTTCTAAAGCACATGAATTATAACACATAAAATATAGAATAAACATGGTTTTAAAAAATGTGGTTTGAAAGTAGTCATCACTATCAATTGAACGTAGATATACGTTCCGGCGTAAGGATAAATAGCGCATATCTACGTTCCAGCCTATAACATACAGGCTGTTTCATTTTTCGTTCCATATCAACTGTTAATTTTGACTTGACCTGACAGACCGCACCTAACGTTGTTGTAGGCATAGGAAATAAAATTGTGTTACATTATGATATGTTTATTTTAACATGTGATATGAATCAAACAATTTTAGAATGAACATAGAGCGACGGGGACGGAATACTGGACTACTGGAGGATCGTTTTTTAGGGTTTGACGCAGATTGTGCACTTCTCAAATTGAGTGTGAATTTTATCAAAATTTATCAAGATAAAAACAGACTGCAAACACTATGCTTTTTATTATTTTATAACGGTATCAGTAGTTTCTTTGTGACTGTTATAAAATTTACACACATTTTGAGAAGTTCACATTTTTCGAAATGCACAATCTGCGTCAAGTTGACAATTTGCAGAGCGCAATCTGCGTCAAACCCGTATTTTACACATCATCCAGCGTTTCATGTAGAAAGCATTTCTTGTGTATGATAATCACGCCAGCATTTACCGATACACAAAAACACTCGACATTTTGAGCACTTTACATTGCTCTCTGTCCGCTTTTTATTTGCGAGAGCCAGGCATCGCACACAGCGTCCCCTTTTATAGCGAACACGACCTTTCGATATGCGATAATCAATTTCTTCGTGTTCTGGAAAGTGTTCAATTCCATCTAACCTTTCCCCTCTTGAAAGTTGTATGGCAGGTCTGATGCGGGTTGTAAGAATATGTCGCCGCGACAACGCTTTAGCTAGGGCATATCCGGTCGCGCGCGCACACCCACTAGCGTCGGGCGTGTTTTGTTATTCATAGCGTTGGCTCGCGAATTATAATAATGACGAACGTTCTTAAGTGCAACGTGTGTAACATTGTGATCGATGAACTATTATCATACATACAAAACAAAGTGTCTATCATAGACGAAGAATCATTAGTGCGTATTTGTACATCGACATTTACAAGTGATGAAATCAGAAACTCTAAGAAAAACAAAGGTAAAGAGGAGCGCGATGTAGTGGACATTATAAATCTATTTAAATCTACGGAACCCGATATTATTCCAATTTTTGTGGCTAGACAGCTTGACAAACTGCCGCCGATTCTGATAGATCACTTAGACTGTTCCAAATTATTAAAGGACATGTTAACTTTGAAAGCCGAAATTGAAGAAATAAAGTCTACGTATGCTACCCAAGATAGCGTTGACAAACTTAAGTCGTCAATTCTTCGCTTACAAAACGACTCACTGCCGCCACCGGCGTCGGCGTTTAAAATCAATAGTAAAACAGGTGCTTTTCTAGACAGTGGCCCTATGGGTCTTTCACATGATTATACAGTAAACAACATAAATGATACTACGGGTTTAATATCTCCCATGTCAGAGCTTAGAGATATGAGGGTAACGCAAGATAAACAAACGGGCGTCAGCTGTAATGCGGGGCCTGAGTGCTCGCCGTCGCTGCCGCAGCTGTGTCGGAAGGCAAGCGCGAGTGTTACGGTGACGTCAGACTTACCGAGCTCTGCTACTGAGGTTGTGAACCAGCTGACCGCTACTGATAAGGCAGGTTTTGTATGCGTAAAAGGACATAGTCAATCGAGCAGCCGATCATCGTACGTGAAACTCTGACAAATGAAAATAATAAAAAGGAAGGATGGCAGACAGTAACGTATCACAAAAAACCAAGAAAGTATCGTTATGTCGGCAAAGCTGGTGTAGCCAGAGATTTACAGTGCTCATTCCGGGCAGCAGATAAGAAACTTACTATGTTTATTACGAATGTGCATAACTCTGCAACGGAAAGCGACATAATAAAACATATTTGTAATAAAACTCAGGAAACCGTGTCACTAGAAAGAATAAATATGAAATATGATAGAGGGCACAAAGCTTACAAATTTTCAATATCAGAGGTCAATCTGCCAAAATATATGGATGAAACTCTATGGTCTGAAGGTGTCATATTTCGACGTTTTGTGAGTTTCAAACACAGGAATAAGAACCGTGCGCGCCCTATTGGCGCTGACGGCATAGTCAAACCAAATAATGGATAGTCGCCCCTATCGATTTGCTACATTTAACTGTAAGAATGTGAAACGCTCCATCAATGACGTCAGAGACTTATGTCATACGTGTGACGTGATATGTCTTCAGGAAACTTGGATTATGAATCATGATATACCCTTTATTGGCACGATCGATAGCGGTTTTGGTTATGTGGCGACATCAGCAGTCGATACGTCTGCTGGCATCCTGCGGGGGCGCCCCTATGGCGGCATCGCGTTGTTATGGCGATATAGCGCGTTCCAGCAGGTGACGGTGTTAAATTGTGAAAATTCACGTATTTGTGCAGTTAAAATTATAACAAATGATAGACCCGTAATTGTGATGAGTGTATACTTGCCGACAAACTCTGTCGACAATTTACAGGAATTTACAGACTGTTTGAGTGCGGTAAGCGCTATTATTGACGAATATGGAATTGAATCTGTGTTTATCTTAGGCGACTTCAATGCAGACCCGGGTGAGTTGTTTTACAGTAAACTTGTTAGTATTTGTAATGACCAATTATGGTCATGTATAGATGTAGATATGCTAGGGCTGGAATCTGGTACTTTTACTTTTATTAGTGACGTCCACGGGACCAGCAGTTAGCAGGCTGTCGTCGGGGTAGATGTCAAGTATGACACTCTTTGGTCAGACCATTTCCCACTTATAATTAAGTGTAATTTAAATTTAATAAACCCTAAGATCTCTGCGAACATAATCAATTTTAACAAAGACGTAGTATGGGGTGTAAAGAGTGCGGAACAAATCACAGTGTATGCTAAAGAGTGTCATAATAGGCTAAAATTGGTAGACTTTCCTTCGGAGTGTGCAAACTGTGCTGACCGATTTTGTAATAACCGTGGCCACAGGTATGTTCTGGATAAGCTTTACTCTGACATTGTGACCGCTCTCCAAGGCGCGGCGACTTTGGCGAGTCGGGAAGGCGCGAGGAGGGACGGGGGTGGCCCGCGCATAGCTTGGTGGAACAAACACGTCAGTGAGGCTCACAGAGAGGCCAGATCTAAATTCAATGACAGGGTATTGTGTGGTAGACCCAGGTCAGGTTTTCTTTACAAAGAAATGTGTGATAGCAGAAGAGTGTTCAAGTCCCGATTAAAATGGTGCCAAAATCATCAAGACCAAATAAAGATGGACGCTATTGTTGTGAAACATAGCAAAGGAGATTTTCGCGGCTTCTGGAAGTCCACCAGTAAAATAAATATACGGCCTGGCCTTCCTGTGTGCGTCGATGGCATTAACAATCCCAAGGATATCAAATCAAATCAGGATATCAAATCAAATCTTTTCAAGAGCCATTTTTCTGTAAAGTCTCTGTTGGATCCGGTAGTGGAAGTGTTCAGCACTGACCTGACACACAAACAGTGGGGACTAGTTTCCTGGCTAAAAGCGTAGTAAAAGTTATAGGAGATAATATGTCAGGAGGCAAGTCCCCGGGACATGATGGACTTAGTGTTGAGCACTTGCAACATGCTGGACCTCACCTAGCTAGGGTCTTGGCTATGTTCTACTCTCTATGTGTGAGCCATTCCTACCTGCCCGCGGATTTTATGAAAACCGTGGTGGTACCTATAGTGGCCAGTTCTTTTAGCAACAAAGAACTTCCTCCAAGCATGGATCTGCGACTAATCCCTTGACGCTCCCACATTCGTTTCGGTTTATTTATTTCGAATAAAATCTCGTCTTCTATTTTTTCCATAACTACAGTTAGTATTTTGCGTAGAATAGAGCGTATTTGCCGACGTCGTTGCGCGTTCATTGTGGCGCTTTAATGATACTCTACTGGAAGAAATGTAAACGTTCACTCGCAACGCACTAAAGAACTTGCCTTGCAAGTTGTACTAAAATACTCTCCTAAACGCTAAGATAATGTAAATCGGCCTTTAGATTTTAGCGGTTGCGGTTGACCTTATAGCTGCCTGCAGTCGCAGTTGTTTCAATTGCAAGCGCGGTGACATACCGCGGCTGCACAGGGCATAAAACCATGCTTTAGTCACTCACGTACCTTCGCGCGAGATGGAATGTCGCACAATGCTACTGATAGTTTATTAATGTGTCTTTTGCTATAACAGGAAGATGTTGACCACTTGTAGTTACTATGTGCTAAAAAAAGGAGAAAAACAAGCTAATCTTTTATTTAAAACGATTCAAAGAAGCAAGTTATTCTGTTTTGATTAAAAACCATCTAATTGGAGCAGAGGAAATTCGAAAGTATCGTCGTATTAACAAAAATCAAATTGACTTGGTTCTCAGTTTAATTAGTGAAGAAATACAACCAAAAAATCGACACGCTATTACCACGGAGGAAAAATTATACCTGACTTTAAGGTAAGTTAAAATAATCAAGATATTTTTCATTTGTTAAATCGGTTTCATCCGCCTGAGTAACAAATCTGTGGGTGCTGGTGATTCGGCTACGGTATTGTTACGAGCTTAGGGTTTGTGACAATAAAAACTGTCGATTGAATTACCAAAATTGAAACTTTAATTGCCGAACACCAAATAAAACTTAAAAAACACTAATAATAGGTCCTTACATATGAAATTGGTGTTTTGCACGGGAGGAATATAAAGTCAATTTTTTTTGTAAAATATGTTTAATTAATGTATGTATGTATGCACCGTTGTTATCTGTCATTGATCCCTTTACTAAAAAAAAACCATGGGGGCGAGAATCAATAAGCTCTTTGAAGGCGGTTTGGACAGCCACGTCGGAGTAAAATTTTTTTCCTTGTAAAAAGTTGTCCAAATTCCGGAATTAATGGAAATCTGTTGGAGCAAGGTCCGGGGAGTACGGTGGATGTCGCAGACATTCAAATTGTAGCAGTACACACGAACAGTGTGTTCAGTTTGCGGGGGAGAGAGGACTCATCCAGGTAGACAAAATCTGCACATACCACCGGAAGTCAATGATTTTGACAAAAGAATCAGGGCAAGTTGGAAAATTTAGATGCCGAAAAAGCAACTGCCGCACCAAAACAGTCTCGGGTGCTATTGGGACCTGGTTTGAAAACGCACATTTGTCCCTCACTTTAATATGTATTTCAAATTATGTATGGCATTTAGTGAGGGACTGTCTTACCACCTAGCTAGCCTGTGATGACGGCCAAGTAGTTTCTGACAGAACTGGGGCTGACTGATTCAGTTATTGCCGGGAAACAATTGCCATTTATAAACTAGAAAATTAAAAGGGCCTAAGGGAAGAGAGCCCTAATAAAGTGGTTCAAATAGATGAATCTAAATTCGGAAAAAGGAAGTATAATCGTGCGATACACATTGAAGGACATTGGGTGATTGGCATGATTAAAGATGGCAATGACGATCTGCGGCTTGAGGTGTGTCCTGATAGTGAAAGGTCTGCGGACATATTGGTGCCACTCATAAAAAAACATGTCCAGGAATGCTCCATCATTCACATAGATTATTGGAGAGCATATCTGAGCCTTCCTGCGCATGGATATATTCATAAAAGAGTAAATCATAGCGACCCAACTGAAAAATTTGTAGCACCAGACGGGACACACGCGCAGCAAATTGAGAGCCAGTGGAGAGGATTAAAAAATACAATTTTTTTTAGACAAC
Source organism: Parnassius smintheus behrii (assembly GCA_036936625.1). Taxonomy (NCBI): domain Eukaryota; kingdom Metazoa; phylum Arthropoda; class Insecta; order Lepidoptera; family Papilionidae; genus Parnassius; species Parnassius smintheus. Next base: position 41,154,794 of record JAUPFT010000025.1, read on the forward strand.
ACCAAAACAAGCATAATTTTACGGATTGGTTGTGCGAGTACTTATGGAAACGAAAAATTATGACAAACCATTTAGATGCATATGAAGAGCTGATAAGTGCAATTAAATATGTACATAAAATAGAATAAAGTTTACTGTATTTTAGTTCCACCTTAGTACTTGTATTTCATTGTTTGTACTTCCTAATTAGTACAGCTTTTTTACTTGTATTTCATTGTTCGCAACTTTCTGTATTATCTAATTCTTAATACAATAAAGTGTTTACTTACTTATTTAATATCCAAAAAGTACCCAAAACCGAATCAGAGCACCCCCACTATCTTTACAAACCATGTATTATTATATTACTATGTTTGCAAATCATGTATTATATGTAACAATGAATTCTGTAATATAACTCTGTCACAATTAAATGATTACACTTTATCTGTAGATGTCACGCAAAGATCACATCTTATTCATGATAATCATGAAAATATGGTTAAAATAATAAAAAGTGCTTTAGAAAACGGCTCCTACAGTGGTATATGTGATAGAATTAAATTATTAATAGATCTTAGTGTGGGATTCGAATTTTTGTCATGTAAAAAACACAAAAAAAAACTTAAAAACCTTTATAATTAATTATAATATATATCAGCTTAGGGCAAGCCCACACGGCGCGTTACGTCAGCGTTGCGTCGACGCAGCGCTGACGTTGCGTTGTTTTACATACAAATAACCAAGGTGTTTACACGGCGCACTGCGTCGGCGCAACGCACACATGACGGACAGCAGCCCTCGAGACGAAGCGGGAGGGGGTGTACTCATCGCGACGTCGGATCGGCAGCGCTCAGCTGCTTGTACGTTGATAGGAAGGATACACGCAAGCTCATTTAATTTTTTACATACTTTTGTATTCAGTTTTATTTGCAGGGTAAAATGAGTACCATTGAAGAAATTGACATGGATTACTTCATTAAATTGATTCAGGAAAGGGAAATTATATGGGACAAGTCACACGTAGATTTTAAAAATAAAAATTATAAACAAAAGCTTGGGAACAAATATCAAAACTTTTATTTCCTGATTACAAGAATTTCACACCTGAACGAAAAAACAAAGTTGGTGAGTTTACAGTATACATATTTATTGTTTTTTTTTAATAAATAGTATTATACCTTATTTAGCTGCCAAGGCAGAGTTCCTCTAGTCATAAAATAGGTCGCAAAATGCTGTCTTATGACATTCGGTGCTGTCTGTTCTTCATCTGCGGGTTGTATTGGGAGAAATTCATCAACACTTATAGCAAATTTATCTCTTTGTCTAAAACCATCTTGATCAGCGACAAAATTGTGTAGTACACAACATTCTTTTATTATGTCAGTAGCGAAGTTATAGGACACGTCTATCGGTCTGTGAAAAATGCGCCATTTGTTTTCCATAATCCCAAAAGCGCATTCGACATATCTTCTGGCCCTGCTTAGACGATAATTGAAAACCTTTTGTTGTAAGTCGAGATTTTGACCACCATATGGACGCATAATATTTTTGCTCAGTCCAAAAGCTTCGTCACCCACAAATACATACGGGGTTGGTGTATTGAAACCAGAGAGTGGCTGGGGATGAGGTAGTGGTAAGTTGTTGTTTATCATTAGCTCGTACAGTTTAGAATTTTGAAACACGGTTGAATCGCATTCTTTTCCGTATGCACCGATGTCGAGAAAAATGAATTTGTAATTTGAATCCACAATAGCTAGCAACACAATCGAAAAGAACGTTTATTAGAAAAAATTGAGCCACTGTTTGCAGGATTACACACGCGGATGTGTTTGCCGTCGATGGCACCAAAACAGTGAGGAAAATTTGCCTTTACATCAAAATCCCTCGCTATTGTTGATTGGCATCTTTCAACTGTCAGTTCTAGGATGTTGTCTCGAAGAAGATTTGTCCATATAGCACGACAAACTCTATGTATCATATACGCAATAGTAGATTTTCCCCGTTTGAATTTCAAATGTAAATCCGTTATTGAATTTCCACTTCCTAGGTATCTGAAACAAAAACAATTATTTTAATAATTATGAGATAGATAGATAAATTCTTTATTGCTCTTAAGAACTAATTAATACTAAAAGGCGGCCTTATCGCTTGAAGTTATCTCTTTCAAGCGACCCTTGATGAAGGAAATTAAAAATTAATTAGGTATTGCGTGTCATAAGTAGAGGTCGGAATCTGTCGTTCATTCCAGGTCCGCATTCAAGTGAATACGATTGGGGCCCAGTTTGTAAGAGAATAACCTGCAGATTCCGATCTCTGGTTATAAGTCGGTAAATTTTTTTTAATCAGGCACTCTTTCTCTTTTTAAGTATACCCCGTGAATTTTTGATTACCTGAGAAAATTTACTGTCATATTCAGACATCGATAACGAACAACTTTCACTATGTGACCAACTCTGGAATCGCGAAAAAAATAACAGCTGTTCCATACATTTTGGTTCAGTAGGTATTGCACTTTTATAGGTAATAGCTGTTTTTTTTTCGCGATTCCAGAGTTGGTCACATAGTGAAAGTTGTTTGTTATCAATTTCTGAATATGTCAGTAAATTTTCTCGGGTAATCAAAAATTCACGATGTATAGTATAACTTATTAAATCTTGTTTACTATTGGTTTTGTAGGTAATGATTTAGTGAAGAAATGAAGAAGTATCAAAGATAATTTTTTCAGATACTTAAAAAACATAAAAGAAGCATCAAAATCGGGCTCGGGCGCTACGAATCTGAAAAAGTATCATTTATATAACCAACTTCTTTTTTTGAGAAGAGTGGAACAAAATGTCACCGAATCTAGCTTAAACTCGCCTAGAGAAAGAAACACTGAATCTACGTCTACAAATGATAAAATTACTATAGACGAGTCTCCGCGCTATGTTCCAGTCGCGCGCAAAAGGGCAATGGAAATAGATGAGTTTGAAAGAGAAGGATTAAAACTTCTCAAGGAGCCGGAAAATCGCCATATGTCCTTTTTTGAAATTACTATAGACGAGTCTCCGCGCTATGTTCCAGTCGCGCGCAAAAGGGCAATGGAAATAGATGAGTTTGAAAGAGAAGGATTAAAACTTCTCAAGGAGCCGGAAAATCGCCATATGTCCTTTTTCAGAGCTATATTGTTATCAATACAAGATTTTTCCGACCGAGAAACTCTCAGTTTCCAAAGTAAAGTAATACAATTTATAAACGAAATGCGGTATGGACAAACATCATCATTTGTGTGTGGCCTATCAACGTCTCAACAACCATTATCATATGGGTATCAAACAACAAATTTTCAAAGTACGTACAATTCTGATTATATGTACTTTGAAAATATATAATATGTAATAATTCAATTACATCTCCAGATCAAGCATCTCAAGCAAGTGAAGAAACCGAATACGATTTTTCAAATATGTAATTGCTGGATAAAGTCTCTCTAAACTTAAACTTTGACAATTGCTAATTATTTGTTAGTTGATTACTGATATTGATTAGTTGATTATAAGGCCGGTTTACACTTTGTTAAGTTAACACCGCAGGTATGTACAGCATCGCAGACTATCGGTATCATTAAACTTACTGCTGGTTTAGATACTCCGAATAAATGTGACAAATTACGCGGACTACAAGCAGTGGCAAGAAAATACAACACTATCTGAAGTTTTATTTTTGGCGTGAGTACACTCCTCATAAAAGTATCTGTTTTTTTATGGCGGGCTCAACGTGCGTCAGCAACTCTTCAAATTGCGTTTCTGTCATTCGCATTGATCTGTAAAATTCAGCAGGATCTTCGTTAGCAATTTCTTCAAAAAGTTTATTGCTGGCTCCATACTGAGAACGTCTGGTAATCTATTCTTTGCCATAATCTCTTAGGCCTATTGATTTCAAAATTGAGTTCATTTTCCATATAAAAATTTTAAAAATTGTTTTTGTTTTAAAAATATTTCATATAGCTGTACCCCGCGGTTTCATCCACGTATATCACGCGTGTACGCCGCGCGACATATCATACGAGTATCATGACTCGATCATTTAGTTCAATCGTTTTAGCTGAAAAATTGGCAAAAGTAATGGAGTACCTTTATCTATCGGCATATGTATCTTATACAGCATTATCCCCTCCCCCCTCGCCCTCCCGTATGAGCCCTCTCCCCAGAAAGTGGCCCAAAACGCGTTTTTTTCAAGTGTTAAAGAAAAATGTGTGGAGTTACGAAACTATCCTTGATGAATATACATAAGAAAGCGATATCATTTATAGTTTTAGCGCGGCGATACTATTGCGTATTTTAACATGAAAAAGTAGTTATGGTGACATAACTGTAATAGTTAGATATATTATATCTAGACTTTTTATAGATTTTCTCTATAAAACATTCATTGATGTCCTCTATAAAACTGTAGTAGTACATCACTTTGCTCTATTTTAATGGTTACCTCAGCGTATCCGATATAAGGATTATTAACACCGTGGATTAAATAAACGAAGTTTTCATGCGGATTCCTAACTTTTAGAAAATATTCTACCGCCTTTGTTCATCAGGGATAATGTAGGATTCCAATAGTAAAAAAAAATTTCAAATCGGTCCAGTAGTTTCGGAGCCTATTCAATCCAAACAAACAAACAAATCTTTCCTCTTTATAATAACCCTAGATACATAAAGTGAGTCCAAACGACTCACGCGCGAAACGTTTTCATCTGTCTCTTTCCATCCATTTTATTTTTCGCGTCATCTGCCCGAGCAAACTCAGTACGCGGCCAGAGGTCCCATACGGTACATGTGTATTCCAGGTGAGCATTGTATATACGTAGATTTAGTGCAATCGTGAGTCAAAATGACTCCACGTTACATTTTGAACTTAACCACCCAAATGTTTTTTCGATTATTTTAGTTTAATTCGAACATATTTTGATAATATGTATTTGTTTTTGGGTTTTTTTACTGCATACTGACATTGAGGACGGAACTTTTTAAAGAGCATTTTATGGACGGATTAGTCGAAATTTACACGAGAGGGGATTTACAACCAACATAATCCACACTACTGGGAACAAAAGGGTGAAAATCCACATGTAACTAGGCAAGCATCGCACCAAATGCGATTCAGTCAACGTTTGCGCAGGTGTGATTGGAGGGCATCTCATTAGAGCCCACTACTTGCCTGACAACCTCAACGGGGACAATGAATTGGAACAATGAAAATGTGGCGAGTTTTATATTTTAATTGTTGAAAATGCAAAAATGTTCATATTTTTATACTTTGATTTTAAACTATTATTAATTTATATTTTGTTAGTTGTTAATGATATGAATGTAAATAAAAATGCCTAAATTTTGTGAAATTTAATTGATAAACCATATATGTAAATAAATTAATTTATGTACAAGCAGACACCCGCCGTGCACTTTTATGTATATACACAACGAAGAATGCGAAACTGGTTCGTTCCTTAGGCCACGCCTTCGGGGCTACGAGATCGTCGATCAACGAGATTGCACATCGCATGTGTCCATATCTATTGTTAACCAGTTCGTAGTGCTAAATTCTCTTTCTCTTATTGTACCGTGTTCCTGTCTTCTCATTCGTACCTTCTATATTGAGCTGTGTTAGACTGTAATTACTGTGTGTACCAGCGCAATAAAAAAAGATAAGTGTGAAAATAGACTATCATTTTACCACCCACCACACACTTACATTGGTGACCCCGAACTGTACACGCCATGAGTGAGAAGGGAAAAAGAGATGATGCAGGCAATAGCACCAGCAGCGCCGAAAATAAGAACGGACCGTCGGGTGATTTGTGCCGCGTGGGCATACGCGCGCCGCCATTTTACCCACAAAAACCGGCATTGTGGTTTGCTCAACTTGAAAGTCAATTTGTGCTGGCTAATATTACCACGGATACCACAAAATTTCACCACACAATGAGCAATCTTGACCCAGTCTACGCAGCGGAAGTCGAGGATATAATTATTAACCCCTCTATAGCTAACAAATATGAGCGGGTAAAGACGGAACTTGTAAAGAGGTTAACAGAGTCACGGGAGAAGAAAGTCATGCAACTACTGACCCGCGAAGAGTTAGGTGATAGAACACCTTCACCATTTTTAAGGCACCTGAAGCAGCTAGCAGGCCATGATGTACCGCAAAACTTCATGAGGACTATCTGGACCAGCCGCTTACCAACCAGCACGCAGTCCATCATTGCATCACAGTCAAAGGCTTCGTTGGAAGAGGTGGCAGATTTAGCTGACAGGATACACGATGTCGTCACACCTAGCCCGCAGGTAGCAACAACCTCATGATCAACCAGCGACTCAGGTACAATGTGCAAGCAAATAGCCGAGCTGACGCGTCAAGTTCACGCCTTGCAAAAAAAAGCTAGACAAAATGCCACGCCCGAGGACAAGGTAAATCTCTAGCCGAGGTAAGCGTAACCGATCGTCATCAACTAGATCTCAATCAAATTATAAAAAATTCCCTACATGTTGGTACCACTATAAATTCGGTGAAAAGGCAAATAAATGTGTTAAGCCTTGCGACTACGCGGGAAATGCAGCGGGCAGTCGATAATGGCGACTGCCCAAGTACCGGTCGCTTATTTATTACGGACAAACACACCAAAATGCAGTTTTTAGTGGACACCGGAAGGGATGTTTGTGTGTTTCCGCGTTCTGCTCTTGGTTACGCGGAAAAGATTCGTGTATTTTAATTTTGTTCGAGGGAATATTTGCCAAGTGTTTACCCATCCTTTGGCCTGATATCCCTTCCGTACACACTGAAAGGGGAAAGGGGGGAGTCTAGAAGGTGACGCGATTCTTTCGACCAATGAGACGCGCGCCCGAGCGAGGTGCATGGGTGGGAAAGCCGAGGCAATATAGGCTCGCGCGCTGCTCTCAAGCGGCCTCTTGCCACGCACCGCTAGTCTGAACCGCACCACCTGGAGCAGTCGCGCTCCAGAAGTAACCGCCTCACATAGTGTGAGATATCGTCGCGCACCGCTCTCATCCTTCGTACCACTGGACTGGATCGTATCTCTGGGGTGCCCCAGAAGAACCCACCTCACGTCGCATCACCGCAACGGAAGAGTCGTTCGCCGCATAAGAATCACACCCCGGTAAGTGTGTTTTCTCGTAATTTTGTTCCTACATGAGCATTTTGTTTGTTAGTTATCCCACCCCATTTTGTTTCTCCTAATGTGCTCAAGTAGAATTCCATCCTAACCTTGGCAAGCAATAGATTTGGAAGAGCGAGTGCATTGTCCAAGGTGCCGCGTGCCACCTCCGCCATCTTGTTGAGGCATAAGAAGCCGTCCGCGTATACAGTCCACCTAGTATAACACATCGCACAATATGGTCAAGGCTCAACCTGGGAATCGAACTCGGGAACCCTTAGGTCTGCCGCCCAACCGGCTCTAAAAGAGCACAGCCAAAAAAACTAATTTTGAACTATGTGCAGCAAACGGTTCTACAATTAATACCTATGGTTATGCTCATTTAGTTTTAATCATAGGTTTACGCCGCGACTTTTCTTGGCAATTCGTTGTGGCCGATGTAACTAAGGCGATAATAGGAGTAGATTTCTTATCTTACTATAAGCTTATAGTTGATGTACGCAACAAACGTTTAATAGACAGTACTACAACCTTCGGACCGCGGCTTCGCTTGCTCGATTTTCTGACGATGTTTCTTCGGTAAAAGTAATGTTAGGAAACACAACTTACCACCACATACTCACAGAATATCCCGACATCACGAAACCACCAGGTATTCAACGTACACCTACACACAATACAATACACCACCTACGAACAACACCAAGCCCACCAGTTTCTTGCACGCCACGCAGGTTAGCACCAGATAAATTGAAAATCGCTAAAGCCGTGTTTAAAGCAATGTTGCAGAATGGTACTTGCCACCTTCAGAATCGACATTGGCATCACCACTGCACCTTGCTCCCAAAAAAGAGAATGGCTGGCGTCCATGCGGCGATTACCGCATGCTCAATGCCCGAACCATCCGTGACAAGTACCCAATACGTCATATTCAGGACTTTGCTTTTATAGCCTTTCAGGTTGCACCGTGTTCTCTACAATCGATTTGGTCAAAGCTTACAACCAGATTCCTGTGAGCTTAGAGGACATCCCGAAGACTGTCATCATGACACTTTATGAGTTCCCATTCATATCGTATGGCCTCCGGAACGCCGGGCAGACCTTCCAGCGCTTCGTGGACGAAATGCTCACGTCACACCGTTTCTAAATGAAATAGCAAATTGTTCTCTGGTACAGGTATGAACTTTTATTAGGTACTTGTTATTTCGTATTTCCATGCGATGTTTTGTTTCCAAGGGAAGAAAAGTAATTTAAAATTACAAAATTTTTCTCTTGATAATTTTTTTGAGAAAAAAATAAAAATGCGTTCTGTTACCTAGAAAATTGGAACAGCTTATGTTATAACACTCGGCTATAATTTTTAAAAATATTTATAGCCGAGTAACTACTAATTAATTTTTTAATTGTATTAAATTTTTTAATGAAAATTTACACATATTTACTTAAATATGAATGAAAAAAATATGGTCTCAGGAAATTAATTTTTTTGATAATTTTTTTACACCTCTATAATTGCTATCGTTAGAAATAAATGTTCAGATATAATGTCGCCTACAATCTTGGTTTTAATGAATTTAAATGTAGTTCTAATTTACTTCCTGTGATTTTTATATTTTTGTTTACCACATTTATATTGTTAATTTCAGACACAAGTAAACAAAGAAAATCAACCATCAGATTTATCTGATACGGTTCAGGGTGATGAAGATTCGAATATTTTAATAAAAGTATGTATATTTTTAAATTGACGATGAGAAGACACCTTCGCGTGTTTAATTTAATACTTACTTAATTATATTTGCAGTCAAATGAAAAATATGCAACTAGCGCAGCTTCTAAACGAACCTGGGAAACTATGTTAAGCGTGCCATCCTGCAGTCATGTAAGTGCTCTTTTAATTTACACAATTAGCCGTTAACGTCTTTTAAATTTTTTATTATAAATATGTATGTTAGTCAATAAGGTATTTATCTATAGGCCTCTATTTACATTAACATCATGTAATGTAAATATTGCCTGAAATAAATAATTATTATTATTAAATTGTTATCTTAATATGTAATAAACATATTGTTATTCAGTGTTGGAAAATCTATATACGAGTCTATATACGAGTATATTCGTGTCTTTTCAGGAATCTTGGCCGCTGCGTGATGCTACAAAAGAAAATATAAATATTCCTCTTTGTAAAAAAAACCACGGTCTTTACTTCGAGACATTTTGGAAACGGAAAGGGAAAATATGAACATCGATGATATTATAACATCCAAAATAGTAATGACATTTTAATTTCATCAGCATACTTTGTTGGTCTATTAAATTGTTAACTACAAAGTCTATATTTTTTTAAGTTTTTAATTTTTTTAAGATGAATTGTGATTTTAGTTCTGACTATAGCATTTTCACAACTAACTAGTCCGTTATAAAAATAATCGTTTTAACAGCTTTTTACTCTTTTAGGTCACGGACAAAAGCACTTCTCCCATACAAATCTACTGCGCTAGTAAAAGTGTGCAAGCAAGGATTAAATCATCACGAGAAGAAGAGCTAATGATTCTTATCATCAAATCACTAGTTCAAAAAGTATTTCGGGTCAACAAAACTGTTAATAATTTGAAATCTTTAATAAAATTATAAAATCATATACAGAGAACAGTGAGATAGAAAATATTATTTCAGGAAATTTTGCCAATATATGTAAAGAATTTAAAAAAAAACCACAAGGTGTGAGGTATAGCGATGAAGTGAAATCCTTCGCTTTAACATTACATTTTTATTCGTCAAAAGCGTACGAATTTATTAAACAATATGCATCTTTGCCACACATCGAGACCTTAAGACGTTCATTGTCCTCTTTTAATTGCAATGTGGGGCTTTTGTCCGAAGTTCTAGAATATTTGAAGCAACAAGTACAAATACCGGAAAAAAGTTATTTAAAAAATGTTGCCTTAATATTTGATGGGATGGCATTAAAACAAGATTTATGCTATGATCAAAAACTTGATAAAGTTTTCGGCTATGTTGATCTCGGTACAATCGTCGTAAGCTATCCGGAAGAAATCGCCACTGAAGCCTTAGTCTTTCAAATCGTGTCCTACACTACATACTTCAAGCGCCCGATAGCTATCGGCTTATTTTTTATGAAAAAATAAGCTTATTTTTTCATAAAAAATAGTTTGCATGGTGAACTTTTAGCAGAATTATTAAATACTACTGTGTTGTTGCTTAACGAAATTGGAATCACAGTCCGCTCAATGACATGCGATGGCGCTCCATCGAATATACGAGCGTACCAATTTTTAGGCTAGAACAAGAAAATTTTCAGCCATATTTTCTACACCCAAATGGTATCGACAAAATTTATTGTTTTTTGGATGCCGCACACATGTTGAAACTGGCACGTAATGTTCCAGCAGAACATGAAATATTATCATCAAGTGGGACCACATCACACGCCTTTATTCGTAGTTTACATCTACAAAGTACAAGGTACAAAGAGAAAAAGGCTTAAAATTTGGTAACAAATTATCATCTACCCACGTAGAATACGAAAATAAAAAAATGAATGTCAAACTTGCGGCCCAAGTTTTGAGATCATCGGTGGCTGAGTCCATCGAGTTCTAAAGACTTAGTGGAAATCCGCTTTTTTTTTTTTGGGGAGTGAAGCCACGGTTGAGGTTTTAAAAATGGTAGATAGGATATTTGATTTTATGAATTCCAAATCGCCTTTTGGACGTGGTTTCAAAAGTCCTATGAAAATTGAAAACAAAAAATATTGGGAACTGATTTTGCTACAAGCGGATTTCCATTAAGTCTCGTCTAACGTTAAGTTGGAGAGGTCTCGTCTAATGAAGTCAACGCTCCGTCCCCCTCGTGCTCTGATCCAGAATCCCGAGACTTTTCAGCTCGAGTTACGTAATCGCTTTCAGTACCTAGAAGATTGCAATGCAGTGGACGATATGAATGACAAGCTTGTGGAAACTGTCCATGCAGTCGGAGCTAAATTCTGCAAGACTCGCCGCAAAAGAACACAAAAACTCTCCGATCATACTCTTAATCTCAAGGTTGTTAGACGGGAGATGAAGCTGCAATCGTCAAGAGATTTGACAGCATACAGGCAACCGAACAGACAGATCTCCAAATGCATGCGGCGAGACTTACGCAACTTTAATACAGCTCGTATTAAAGAAGCGATCGAGCGGAACCAGGGCTCCAAAGTCTTTGCCAGAGATCTGTCTGTCAGAAAGAGCCAACTGTCAGAGCTGAAGACTGAGTGTGGCAGCATCGTTTCCGAGACACCTGAGATTTTGAGTGAGATTGAGAGGTTCTATGGGCAGCTGTACACATCATAGTTGGAGCCACACGCAAGTGTGAGTAACGATCCAAGAGCAAGTCTTACCCGACACTATTCCGATGATATCCCGGACGTCAGTCTGAGCGAGATTAGAATGGCTCTCCAGCACCTTAAAAACGGCAGGGCCCCAGGCGAGGATGGAATTACAGCGGAGCTTCTGAAAGCGGGTGGAACACCGGTACTTGAAGTCCTTCAGAAGCTCTTCAATTCCGTCCTCCATGGTGGCACTACTCCGGAGGCGTGGAGCAGAAGTGCGGTGGTCTTGTTCTTTAAGAAAGGCGACAAAGTAGTTACGTTGTAGCAGTTCTGGCTCACGGAGTCAGAAGTGGTACAAGTACGACGTTAGTCGACTCACGATCCTAAAAATATATCCTTATCTAATTGATATCCGGTGAAGGCCTCCACCGTCATTAGCGCTCCATTGTTCTTATCTACTTATCTATTGTTCATTGAATACCGTCATTATCTATTCTTCCTCAGCGTGGTGCTATTGTATTATACTCCTTTGTTCCTATCTACACTAATCTGACTCATCAATAAAACACATTACCTAATTTTGTTAAAATTTTTATTTACAAAATACAAAATCTTATTACTTATTATCTATGAAATAGGAGCGAAACATCTCACCCACTAAAATATCGTTGTACAATGTGTTCCCTGTAAATATGATCCCTGTCCGAATGAATCAAAATATTGACCGACGTCATTCGTATCGATATATAAAGCTACCCAATGTGACCCTGGTTTGTCATCTGTATCCGAATTGCATATTATATACGTTGGTACGTGGGTGTACATGGGCAGTTTATTGGCAGCATAAACATTCTTTTCTAGAGTGGGGTGAATCTTTTTCAGATGTTATTGTACATCTAGTGTATCCATGATATTACTGCTATTAGTAGATTATTACAGTACCAATCTACTCAATGACTAATATAGGAATGATCAATTATAGTGATTTCTAAATATTAAATTGCATTCTTTGTGTTATACAAAACGTATTTGAATCATCAATACACTGAACAAGACACGACAGGAAGGACGAAGGAATGTTGAGATAAGCAACCGAATGTAAGATAAGTCATTACTAATCGTCTCGCACGCAGACTCGACGACTTCCAGCCTCCCGAACAAGCCGGTTTCCGAAAAGGCTTCAGTACCATAGACCACATACGTACCCTGCGGCAGATTGTACAGAAGACCGAAGAGTACAATCTGCCACTTTGCCTGGCGTATGTGGACTATGAGAAAGCCTTTGATTCCGTCGAAATTTGGGCGGTGCTACAGTCCCTTCAGCGGTGCCAAGTTGACTGTCGGTATATCGAGGTACTGAAGTGTTTGTACAGTAGAGTAGGGCTACTATGGCTATCCGAGTACAGAATCAGAGCTCGAAACCTATCCAACTGCAGAGAGGTGTAAGACAGGTTGACGTTATATCCCCGAAACTCTTCACCGCTGCATTGGAAGACGTTTTCAAGCTGCTGGACTGGAACGGATACGGTATTAACATCAATGGCGAGTACATCACTCACCTTCGATTCGCCGACGATATAGTCCTTATGGCAGAATCGCTGGAGGACCTTAGCACCATGCTTAATGACCTCAATGGTGTCTCCCAGCGGATAGGTCTTAAGATGAACACGGACAAAACAAAGATCATGTTTAATGTCCATGTCACACCTATGCCGGTAGTTGTTAAGAGGACTATGCTCGAAGTTGTTGACGAGTACGTTTACCTGGGACATATAGTCCGACTAGGTAAGTCCAACTTCGACCGTGAGGTCAATCGACGGATTCAACTCGGCTGGGCAGCGTTCGGGAAATTACGACACATCTTCTCGTCAGGTATACCTCAATCTCTGAAAACTAAAGTGTACAACCAGTGCATGTTGCCAGTGATGACTTCCGAATCAGAGACGTGGTCCTTCACTGCTGGCCATATGAGGACGCTCAAGGTCGCTAAGCGAGCTATGGAGAGGGCTAAGCTCGGAGTTTCTCAGCGTGATGGACTCAGAAATGAGAATATCCGCAGTAAAACCAGAGTGACCGACATAGCCCAACGGATTAGTAAGCTGAAGTGGCAATGGGCCGGCCATATAGCTCGAAGAACCGATAACCAATGGGAAAGAAAGGTTCTCGAGTGGCAGCCTCCAACCGGTAGGCGTAGTGTAGGGCGACCCCCACTAGATGGAGTGACGACCTGGTAAGACATGCAGGAAGTCGATGGATGCAGGTGGCTCAGGACCGTGCTTTGTGGCGTTACTTGGGGGAGGCCTATGTTCAGCAGTGGACTTGTGAAGGGCTGTAATGATGATGATGATGATGATGACGATTTTGCAACAGACAAAGGAATATTTAAAATAATTGAGTATCAATGGAAAAGTATTTTACACCACGGGCGTAAAACATTTGCTCTAGGTTTTTTAATGAACATTGAAAATTTTCCATTACTTTTTGCCGATTTATTAAACGTCATTCCTCCCATTAAATATCTTTTAACATTTAAATGTTCGCAGGATAATTTAGAAACATATTTTTTCTTGTATTAGAGCCCGGGGTCGAACAAATGATAACCCCAGCCCTTTTGAATTCCCCCCCGATCGGGTTCCCGCCTTGTCGCGGCGGGGGAACTTAGTAGCCGTGGCTTGGTCTCCCGCGGTGAACAAAGAGGAACCCAAATGGCTGGTCCGAGGTAGAGGGCCGGCCCGAGGTGGCCACTCCGAGTGGGCTTGGGAAGCCCGCTTCGGATGTGTGTTGGTGGACTGCGGATAGAGGTGTGTCCTCCCCACCTACCGCTGCAGCCGAGGTGGAGTCGCGGAGGAAGAGGAGTGTTGGTATGGCGATGCGCCACTCGCCCTATCCTCCGCGACTCAAACGGGGCCGCAACGTTGATGCGGTGGTGGTGGGGCTGCAGGGGGAGAGGATTGTCGGTATTGCGAGGCGCCGCCCTCCCTACCCTCCGCAGCCGAATCTTGGTTGGCGGCGGAGCCATAGACCAGATCCGCCGCTGGGGTCAGGATGGCTAGTACTTCTAAGTGCTCGTTTTTCCTGGCCCCATGGCCTTCTTGCATTGGACACGGGGGCGTCCATTGCGCAGATGAAATTGGAGGTCGAGAAGGAAGGCGCCCCATGTGTTCTGGTGCCTTACCTGTGAAGGACAACGGGGAGGAATATTCCTCTCCCGAGGAGGTGCTGCCATGGGGCGGCAGGCGCTGGTGGGGCTGCGGATGTGTGCGAAAGCGTTCCCGTGGCCCTGCCAATAAGCGAAAAAGGTGGTACACCATGGGGTTTTAGTTGGTGCGAGTCCGACATAACCCGTCCTTGCCCCCGCGAGGCGGGTATGCGTAGGCATTTCCCCATGTTAAAAAAAAGCCCTTTTGAATTCCGACATAGATTAAGAAAATTGTTATATCGAAACTCTGTACAACCCTCAATTAACGAAAATTGCATACATACGACGCAACGCATGTATTTGAATTTGGCAGTAAACAATCATCCCTAGTAGAACCGATCTCAAATACTGATAATACAGATACTGATGATGAAATCGAAAACCGCTTGCAGGCTTTAGAATCACAAAACACCCATACGGATTATCAAAAAAATATTCTTTATTATATTACCGCATATATAATAAAAAATATTGTCAAACGGCTGAAATGTAATGAATGTAAAAATTTGCTAATTGCTGCAGATCATTCACAAACCGATCATTTATACGTTTTAAATGTAAATAAATACCAATCCTTTGCAATATTTGTAAATCGAGGTAAATTGCATTTTCCATCCGCAGAGGTGTACAAAATTGTCGGTTTTGCGGATAAAATATTTAAAAGGGCACAAATATGAATAGTCTGGGTCAACCTAATATTAAAAATGTATTAATCAATATCATTATTCAACACTACACACCATAGTTGCGACAAATGTTTTATCATCCTATGGATGACAGTATAGATTCATGAATCCAGAATTTTAAAATTAATTTTAAACTCTTTTTTGATCATGCGTGTCAGAACGCATCTAAAAAATTGTATGGACCAATAGTTGAGTGTAGTTCGTACCAAGCGCCAAAAACTTCACAAAACTGTTTCATTAACAAAAGCTTATAGCAATCCGATATTTCACCACACCACCTAACGTTGTTGGTCTGATTACCGTACCAGAACGTTAGGAGATCAACAACCTCAGCCGGGACACCTTTGCTAGTGTCACTGTGCTTTTTCCACAGTATTGTATCAAAGGCACGACTTAAATCAAGAAAACAAGCGTATACAGTAGTATTCCGCTGTTTATAATAACTTATAACTGCTTTAGAGAAAATATAGATCTGTTGATACATTCGGACGAAAACCAAACTGCCCATCATCGTAATTTATGGAATTTAAGTATAACTGTAATACTCGTTCAAAAACCTTGGCCACTATAGTGGCCAAAGAAATAGGCCTATAGTTTACCGAGCTCGAGATATCCCCGGTTTTATTTTTCATAATAGGAACAACCACCGTACGAATAAGTTCCTCAGGTAAATAACAATGTCTGACATAGAGATTGAAAAAATGCGCTAACACCTCACAGATATGCTGGCCCGCATATAACAGATACTCTATGCTAAGACTGTCATGACCCGGACTTACCCCGCTTCATGTTAGTCAAAAGTGACTCTAACTCTTTCGGCGTAATTGTTATATGGTGAGTTTCAGATCCCTGACATGTCCTAGCCTTACAATTATAATTATATTTATTTTGTACAAGATTAAACTGATTTCTAAATAAATTTGCAATATTTTTTTTACTTTTTTCTCCATCTACACTTAACGGCAAATATTTTTTATGTTCTAACTTTTTTATTTCTCTCCAAAATTCATTAAAGTTACCAGCATTTCGATGTCGGGCCAACACTTCAATCTTTATTTTGTCTTGATTAATTTGAACGTACTTAAGCGCGGCCTTAAACTCTCTACGCGAGGCAGCCATATTTTCGTAAAAATACCCCAAAGATGGCTTACCATATTCATTCCACATTAAAAAACTTTCTCTGGCCTTAACATGGGAAATGCCTGACGTGAAAATTTCACCCCACATTCCTTTGCCCTTTTCTTATATGGCGGTCCCATAATGAATTGGCCTAACTATAAACCAATGAAGGAAATGAAACGAAACCAATTTTATTTTTCAATATAATCACCATGAATACTAACACACTTCTGACATCTGTAAATCAACATCTTTAAACCTTTATAAAAATAATCACATTTTTTATCCTCAAAACTGAAGACGGCCGCCTGCAACTCTTCATCGCTTGAAAATTTTCTTCCTCTTAAGTCCCGCTTTAAATTTGGAAATAAATAATAGTCGGACGGGGCCATGTCTGGACTGTAAGGTGGATGTTGAACTTCTGTGAACCCGCATTGACGAACTGCATCCTTCGAAACACCAGCGGTATGAACAGGGGCGTTGTCATGGAGCAACGGGACACCTTTAGACAGCTTGCCTCTTCGTTTTTCCTTTATCTTTCTTGTCTCGTAATTTATATATTAAAGAAGCATAATATTCGCCGTTCACGACTGTATTACGTTCTTTAAAATCCACCATCAAAATGCCTTCAAAATCCCAAAATATTGTGCACATCAGTTTTTTAGTCGATTGTTGCACCTTTGCCTTTCTAGGGGGCTTTTCACCCTTATAACGCCATTCCATTGACTCGCGCTTGCTTTGTGGATCATAATACAAGCTCATAGTTTCATCACCAGTCACTAGCCGCTCGATCACAGTCTTTGGATTTTCGCCACAAAGATACAAAAACTCCGAAGCGCAGCGCACTCTTTCCTGTCTCTGTACCGCTGAAAGAAGTTTCGGTACCCATCTTGCACTCACTTTTTTCATGTGACGATGTTCATGGATCGCGCGATGAACGGTAGAGACACTTAGAGAGCCCAAGCCTTGCTGCAATTTCTCTAATCTTCAAACGGCGGTCACTCAGAACCTCCCCTTCGATAAGAGCAATCGTTTCGGGAGTGAGCACTTCCACGGGTCGACCGTCGTGGCCAAAGTCTTCGACGGTTTCTCTCCCGAGGCGAAACTCTCACCCAATTTTTCACTGTGATATAGGAGGGGGCAGACTCCTTATACACGCCATCCAATCGTTCTTTTATTTGGGCAGGGGATAAACCTTCTTTAAACAGAAACTTTATGACACTTCGATACTCAGTTTTCGACATTGTGAAAAAATACGCGACTCTCGTTATTCAAATGCCTGTTAAACTAAGACTAAGCATTTCATGTCGATGCATGTTTCTTATATTAAGTGCACGATAAACGTACTATTTAATGCAACACAACATGTAGCGACATGTCGCGTTGAACTATATCAGGCCAGTTCATTATGGGATCGCCTGGTACATGGTCCGACTAAACTAGAGGTACATTTCACTTAATGAGAAGTTACAATATTCAAGTTATAAATGGGTTATGAGCATACAGATAGCAAATATATATATATATATATATACATAAACATTAAAAAGGGAGGTAAAGAGTTTCGTGACATACATCTTCTTTCTAGTTTAGGCATACAACTTAATACTTCCAATATTATCTTTTTGTGTATTGATGTACAAGTTAACAATCTTTTAGCAGACAGTAATAAATAAAGTGGGTAGTAAGTAAGGTATTTCTTATCGTTACCGATAACGCTGCTTAGCGGTCGGCATATGGACAGGGTCGGATTTAGAATCTATTCATTATATGTTGTTTTAGTTTGCTTTTAAAGATGTTAAAACTATTTAATATTTTTACTTCTTGTGGTAGTTTATTATATATTTTAACTCCATCAAAAATTATGCTCTGCTTACCGTGGTTTGTTCGTACCATAGGTATGTAAATATTATTAGTGTTGCGAAGTACTTTCTTTCCTTTGCCTTTATTAGTTATAAATTTTAATTGTGTGTGTATTTTATTATCTAAAATTTTCTTTATTAGAATACAAGTATTATAGCAATATGTTTGATAAATATTCATAATTTTGGTTTCACTGTACAATTTGTCTGTAGGTGTAAAGAAGTTATAATTAAATAATAGTTTTAATATTTTATTTTGGTTTATTTGTAGGTCCTTTAATGTTGTTTTGTAGGTGCACTCCCAAAGGGGAATGCCCACTCTTCATAGACACTTCGGCCATGAGTGCCCACATATAAAAGCATATAGATATGATAATATGCAATTAAAACAATAAAATGGTAAAGGAATTGCTTTAAAAAAAGTCGGGGTTTTGAAAATATAGAAGTTTTTATCTTCACAAATGCAGTTTTTTTAACAACTATTTTTATCGATTTTATCGCGTTTTATTTCTTTGATTTTTAATTCCAGACGTTTCGGGTGCTTTCCAGCACCCATGGTTACGGCAGACTGAGGTGACTGATGTCCCAATGTCAGTGTTAACCCGGAGTACCTTCAGATTTTTAATTTTTATTTATGGTCCGGTCTACAGAATAAACTTATTGTGTCTTGAAATCTTGCGGTGGTATGCTTGGGTTTAATTTTAATTTCATTAATTACAGGGTCCTAAGCAGGTGGTAGTACCAAGCCTCCTTCTCTATTGAAAAAATAATTTTTTTATTTCAATAGTCTCATGTATCGTCCTTTTAGAGGATTTGTGGTCTATCAAATCTTTTTTTGATGTCTATCTGGTTGGGGCCGTCCAAGATATGATCACAAACTGCAAACTTCCCTGAACTTTGATGCTTCACGTCAGCTCGCTTCAAGATGTAGCCAATCTTGTCTGTGACACCCCTGACAAATGCTAGTACTGCACATGCTTGACTGTGGCCGGCTTCACTCGGTCACTGTGACGTAAGCGCGGGCCCGAAGCTTGTTGACGTGCAGAACCTGCTTGACGTGCTGAAGCTAGAAGGCCAGATGTTTGCTGCCACAGATCCCTTGTGCTCTCTGTAACAAAGATTTGCTCACGGTAACTAACTGTGAAGGATGATGGTGAGATTCATTGTTTTCTATACACAGTGTGACCTATGGTGTTGTTAGAATGCTGATTGCCAATCGGCAAAGGCGTCCTCCAACCTTTTCCACTCGTTTCTATCCTTGGCAACCCGGCTCCAAGTCACACTCGCGAAATTGACCAAGTCATCCTCTACCAGAACCATTGCCACTAATTAAAATATATATAAAATACACTTTACGACTAATAGTGATGACTTGCAATTCTAGCCCTAAGTAAAGATCAGCTAGGGCTTAACTTTATTCCTTCCATAATGCTGCTCCTCTGGTTATTACAGAGTTCTATCCGGTAGCAACCATTAAATCTTATATGCTCACCATAATAGTAGCGAGCTTGCTTTAATTGGTATGTGACACAAGCAATTAATATTAAGTCGCTGTAAGTCAAAACAGGAAATTCCCTAACATTTTAAAGTCTACATTTATATTTCTAAAGTCCGTTTGCCCTAGCTCTATTTACATTGTTTTCCCTAGCATACTCAGAAAAATCATTATTTGTCTCCATATTTTGATGAAATATTTCAAGTATTTGAGCCGCATCGTCCCTGTCCCTTATTTTTGTTTGGAATTTATTAATTATAGCAGCAGCCACAACAGTCTATCATCAAATGTGTAGAAGCCCTGTTAAAGTAATTTTGATGAATTATTTTAAATTCAGTTTTAAAAATGCCATTCACCACTTCTACTACCCATATCGATATAACTGCAGCATGACTCTACCGTGTATAACACACATGCATAGTAATTGTCACTATGTATGTTTGTTTTCGCAAAATGTAGTTAATCACAAAAGAGACATACTCGCAATGCTGATGGAACTGTTACAACCAGATAAAAAACATTGTGCTTTTAAATAATTAGTAAGCAGTACACTGTGTGATGTATGATCTAAGCTTTGTTGTTCTGGGTGCAATACATTACTCATTTCAGATTGCAACGAGGACGGACTAGATGATTCAGATGGTTCCCGTTCTGCAGTTGAACGTGATGCTGTTCTATCAGTTCATTGCCAGCAATTATGATATACACGGCATGACAACGGCAACTGAAATAATGTAAAATACAAAAAATGAAGTCAAAGTGAAAAAATAAAATAAAATAGATTTGTTTATTTCAAACTCAAATATAAATAAAATATTTATCAAGTTAAATGTTACTGCACAAGGACGGATTTAATGCCCTATATTATTTAATAATTAAGGCCTGACTGACTACCAGCAGTCAAAAAACAATGAAAAATCAACTGTCTCCTTTCTTGGTAGTTAATAAAAATGGTCAATCTCATAAATAAGCTAGTATGTTTGTCAGATATAGCTAGTGCAGATGTGAAAAAATAAAACAAGTTCTTGAGTTGATATAAAATCAGTGTAAAAACATGTATAATTATCAGATATGAGGATCACATTTAATAAATTGAAAAATGTTAAACACTTACCTCACGTAGCGCAAATAGTTCCTCACGTGGAGAATCGAACCCAAACAATGTGTGTGATCTTATTCTTATAAGTGTCAGTGCCACAGCTGATGTATACATGTTCAAGAAGAACTATTGGTGCATTTTGCGAGTGGCACACTACACGTTCACTGTACTCGAAACTTGTACCTAATAAAGAAGCTACAATTATTATATTGATATTATTCAAGTAAACTCAGTTATAAACCATTTCTTAGAGGAAGACATGCCACATCGTAATATGTACCAACTATTTACCTGCTGTGTTCGAACCAATTGTTGAGAGATCAACAATTGCATTTTCCAACAAAACAATAACACGATAACACGCAATTTAATTCTTGTGACATATTCGTCATACCTGTCAGATTCGATGTTGCCACTTAACTGTCATAAAATCTATGAAACGATATCGATTTTTATTCGATTAATAATATCATAAAAAGAATAATCTTTGACGCGTTTTAAGTTCTGCACGCTTTTTAAAATATAATTTCCTTTATTTATTGAAATTATATTTCAAATGTATTTTTAATAACAGTTAGCTTGTGCTGTATTGTTTTGTTATGCTTTGGAGAATTCGTGGTAAATCAGCTAGAAATTAACTTCTTGAATTATCATAACATGATTCCATTTTAAATGTTATGTTAAGAACAGATAAGAATAACAGTTAAATCGTGCAGTAGCGTTTTGTTATACTCTAAAGAATTCTTGGTAAATCAGCTAGTAATTCACTTGTTTAATTATCATAACTATAAATGTGAAGGTTGTCAATGAATTCAACTTTCAAAATTCAAGTTGTTTTAGTCTTTAACGGTTGTTTACCGCTTTTGATGACTTGAAATGGACTCTCGCTTTTGATGACGCAAAAACAACTTTGTTATTTATACAAACACTATGAAAAACAAAATAATTTGTTGCTGGCGATAATGATAGTGGTATTTTGACTCGATTTAAAATATATGCTTGTTACTACTGAACTCTTCATGGGCCTGCGAGTCCGACTCGCAATGAACCACTGTTTTCAACTTTTAGTATTATTCTAATAAATAGTTTTTTCGTTTAAGCTCTTTTACTTTAGATTTATTACCTCTTTATCTATAATAATCAATCTGAGTAAGTAAAGTGTGTAAATACGATTCTTAAATTGTAAAAATAATAATTGGATTTGAACATCTTAGGTAGGTATTTAGTTTTATTTATTTAGAAAATATTAATCTCACAATTATTTATTGTAATAATATAAATTTATCACACAGCTAACGCCCTCATTAGCAATATAATGATGAAAGAATTTTCAAAATCGGTCTAGTAATTTTTGAGATTAGCCAAAAAACGTATTCATTGAAAGTAGCGCCCTCTATAATAAAATTAACCCTATATTAGATATCTAAAATTATACATAACAATCTAGTTGTGAAAGAATTCCCAAAGTTCGTCAAGTACTTTACGAGTTTAGCGAAAAAAAATATTCTTTGATAGTAGCGCCCTCAATAATAAAATGCATCCTACGTTTTTAAGCACCACAGCAAAAAAACGATTCAACATAGCCTAACCCGCACACACAGTAAAAACATAACCATCCTTTTTCGTCTGTAGTCGGATAAACAACTGGTTAATAACGGTTGCGTATCGACTGCTTTGGATAAATATCCATTGTCAACGGTTATTTTAAACCTATATCATAACATCGTAATAATTATCGAAAAATTATATAAGCATTGTAATAATGACACCATAAGTAATCGATCGAAAAGGAGAATCGATTTTTTTTAGTGATTTTTGTGATTGGCAACATTTTTTATTTTATTCACAAACTAATGAATTACGTATTTACCTAATTTTATTTTTATCTTTTCGGTTCTTTTAATTTGTGCAAAAATATTCCCATTGTTTTGGGATAAATGTTGGGCGTTCCATGGCCGAAAATGGGCAATGCTATTTCAAATAGATAATCCAGATGTGGTTTAACTAAAGCATTATAAATTGTTCGGCGAACACGGTAAGAAAGGCATCGAATACAACTAAATAAATGATCTGATTTTGGCGATATGTCCCTTCCATGACAAGGTTTTATCTAGTACTAAGCCCAAATATTTCTCTTCGGCTGACTCGTGTATTGTAGAGTTGTCAATGGTGAGAGGGGAATAACTGCAAATGTTTTTGTTTTTGGGTTTAAATATCATGTACGAGGTTTTTGATGTATTTATTGTAAGCAAATTGGATTGGAACCATTTATGTACCATATTTAGATCTACTTGGGCTCGTGCGATAACTTCTTCTATGGAACGTCCAAAGTAGAAAATACAGGTATCATCTGCATATAAAGAAATTTCGCCATTTAATTTAAGATCAGTTATGTTATTTATATAAATCAGGAAAAGAAGTGGGCCTAATATAGAGCCTTGGGGAATACCGTACGTAATGGGTTCTGGGGAACTTTGATAGTGACCAATATTTACAATTTGATATCTTTTATTTAGATAACTTTCAAATGTCCACCATCTCCTTACCAAAAAGAGTACCCGGATGCGCGTTAAAATCACCTAAGATCAAATCGCATTCGACCTCAGCACTCTCAATCACTGCACTTATATTAGCAAGACACTGAATTAACTCCGGTAGGTTATCCTCACAATCAGTAGGCATATATGCGCTAAATACAAGAAGGTTACGATCACCTTCCCGGTTAATTTGATTCAAGAAATCCAAGTCATGTGACATCAGCCATGTCTCTTGAAGAGCAATGACATCTAATATCTCACACAAATCACGAACGTGCTGTACAGACCTCTTAATTGATTTACAGTTAAACGAAACTAATCTTAAATTATTTTTATTTTGTGTATCCATAGTTATTTATTAGACACCACTGTATCGCCCTTAATAGAACGCTGGTTACGGTATCTTCGAAAGACTAAACCCTCTGACCAAAAACTTTTTGTAAGTAATTGTTAATTTTGGATGCTAGGACAGTTATCTTGAAAGAATTATAATGAGTTTCACGTGTCTGTTTTCAACATTTCTATGTCAATACATTCTTCTTTCATTTCTTTTATATGGTCTCTAATATCATTTTCATTTATGTGTTTTTTCGTACGTGAGAGATAGACATACGCAAATGATTCCGCAGCCTGTAATTTATTCGCATTTTATAAAGTACCTCGCTCGTTTCTATACCTGTATACATTTATTTATTTATTTATATGGATCTCCAACAGTTGTACATATTAAATTACTTCTAACACATGCTTTACATCTATAAATTTTTATGTACTACCAATTATAGGAGAACACATCATTCTAAAACAATAGCAGTGTTTATAATTTGCCTATTTTAATGGTAGTTGGTATACATGTCTCTTTTTAGTAACAATCGTAAAAACCTTCGTCATCTTATCGTTTACTCAATTCCGTGCGAATCGTGTTTGCTATATCTCTATAGGTAGGTACATAATGCGTGTCAGTATCACTAATAGGATTATTCTGTTTCTGCAATAACGTTACCGGCAACGGCGTATGCGCAAAAGAGAGAGAGCTCTTGCACGTACCTTCTCCTTCACTTGGTTTGTTTACGCCCGTTCGGGGCGTGTCGATATCAAGCTCAACGATACCCCCATTTAAATTGTTAGTATTCTCATAACTATTAGTTAACTTGTTTCTAATGTTCTTATCATTATGATAAGACCCAAGAAACAGATCGTCTTGTCGTTTACTGCTGCCATGGCGGACTTCGCGAAATTCCAACATAATTTTTTGACATCATCAATCTCCTTCCGCATTAAATCAATATCCTCCGATAATTTAACTTCATTACTTATCACAGGTTGTTTAGCCTTCAAACAGGCTACGTCTCTCATAAGTAAAGTCATTACTTTAAGAAAAGTTGTCACATCGACGTGATCAAATGATACAGCCGAAAGTTTGTTTGTTGATTGGCAGGCAGTCAGGGTCAAACTCTTTTATAAGTTTTATGATATCTTGAATGCTTTTTTGCTCAGCCCCCTCCTTTCTTCTCATGTACTTCTTCGTAGGTGCCAGTAGCTTATAGGAAACTGATCTTGCGTTCTCGATTTCATCGGCAGAGTAGGCACTCATACAAATTTGTATAATTCCTGTTTCCGGCAGTGTGTCGACCTTGTTACTAACAAAGGCCAACAATTCATTGATTACCACTTTGCACTTATTACATCTCAATTCATTACATATTTCGTTACTTCGACTTGTAACTTCGTCAGAGTTAGGAGATCGTACGAGCGCATGTTGACACATACGGCACACGCCAATGCCAGCGGTAGACCGGCATTGGTGCGTGCCGTATGCGTTTAAAGTTCCTTTATTAGATTACGAAGATATATTATTGTTTTTTTTTTGAAGTGATGAAGAGATTGAAGTATCAGTTGATATGAAGAGAGTTTAAAGGATTAAAGGTGTCAGTATTTTTTGAATTATTGTTTTCAATATGTTCCTTTTTTTTCTAAAAAATGTTTAAATAAAAATTTTAAATTTTTTGTTTACTTTAAAAAGTTGGATAAACTTTTAAAAATACATTATGTTTAACTTTAAAATTACGGGCCTTACGAGAATAACAGGACTTTTGGTAAATCTCTTGAAATCTTTGCCAATTACTTTCCAGATATTGTGATATTGAATGGGTATAAAATCCATTCGTCATCAGAAGTCAACCTGCAATGCTAACCGTCTTGGATTACGAAGCATTCATAGATCTTCAAAGTCCATCTACATTAAAACACACATTTGAGTCTGTATCTCTGAATGAGTTCTGGGTTGGGTGTTAGGAGTGAACACTTTGAATTAGCCAAAAATGCTGTACTTAAATTGCTCCTATTTGTAACAATGTATGTTGTATGTAATGAGAAACAAATAATCTTTCACAATGATACATTGTATTATACACAACTGTTTTATATGTGGTAGAGCCATGCTGCAGTTGTATTAGTAGTGTTACGAGCTTGAGGTTAATGACAATAAAAATTGCCGATAGAATTACCTAAATTAACACTTTAATTTTCTTTACAACAATTAAAAATTAATCACACTGATTCACTTTATTTCGCTCCGAAGCTTCGCTTGTCTCGCCAAATACAATACTTCCCCGTTCGCGTATTGCAGCGCCTTTATATAGGGCTCTTCCACGAAAACATCCAGAATATTCCAGAATATTCGAGTAAATACGCGCGCCAACCGACCAAGCGCAGAAAGTTCGAGTGTAGAGCTTCTAGAAAGTTTAGTTCTTCAATTTGATACTAGATGTCGCTGTCGGTTTAAAAAATAGTCATGTCATTTTCTGGAAAGCTCTCTCCTCGCTCTGTTACCCGACACTAGATGGCGCTAGTGCCATGAGATGAGATGTCAACTAAGCCGCGCAACACTGCCCCCTCCTAAGACATGCTCGTCCCGAGCATTATCGGCCCCATAATAACGCGCCAGGCGATCCACATGGACGATCTTAGGAGTCCCTCTTGCACCTTTCTGTATCCGGTAGGTTACATCGTTGATCCTGGTCACAATCCGGTACGGTCCGTCCCATTTAGCTTGAAGCTTAGGAGATTTCCCTTTGCTGCGGACTGGAATGTGCAACCACACTAGCGACCCTTCGTCGAACCCTTTGTTGTTCATTTTGCGGTCATACCTGGTTTTCATCTTTTCAGATATTTGCTGGCCCGATTGTCTGACGTGCTCGTAAATGTCATTCATTTTGTTGCGCAAGTCATTTGCATAATCGGTTATACTGCGTGAGGCATCAGGTGGTATCCCGGTGATCAGGTCTGCAGGCAGCCGTAGTTCTCTTCCAAAGTTTGCGAAAGCTGGTGTCACTGCTGTACTTACGTGAACAGCGCTTTGATATGACAACAAAAACGGTTGTATGTGCTTGTCCCAATCTCGTTGCCGATCGTCTACAACTTTTGCTAGGTACCTCTCCAATGTCTGATTAAATCGTTCTACCATTCCATCAGATTGCGGGTGATAAGAAGTCGTTCTTGTTTTATGAGTACCCATAACTCGGCAAGTTTCCTGGAATATTTGAGACTCAAAATTCCTTCCTTGATCGCTGTGAATCTCTAAAGGTACTCCAAAACGACAGAAGACTTCATGAACTAGTTTATCTGCAACTGTTGAAGCTTCTTGATTTGGAATGGCGAAGACTTCTGGCCACTTAGTGAAGTAATCCATCACAACCATGAAATACTTGTTACCGCTTTCACTCTCCGGAAACGGTCCCGCCACGTCAATGGCTATTCTCTCCCATGGTGCACCAACATTGTACAACTTCAATGCACCTCTACTACGAGTCTGAGGTCCCTTTACAGCCGCACAACTTGTACATTTGCGACACCAGTCCTCGACATCGTTTCGACAGTGGACCCAGTAAAACCGTTCTCGGATCTTCAGTAGAGTTCGTTTAACTCCCAGATGGCCTCCTGAACAATCATTATGGTACAGCTGTAGAACATCCGGTACTTTAGCTTTATGGACAACTATTTGCAAATGAAAGCTGTCTCCCCGAACGTTTTCCCATTTACGACACAGAACTCCATCCTGAAGCAGCAAGCTGTCCCACTGGGCCCAATAGCTTTTAGTGGTCGAACTCATCGCTGAGACGTCACTCCACTTGGGCTTGGGAGCACTGGCCTTTATCCATTCCAGAATCGGCTTGATGTCCGGATCTTCCTGCTGTGCATGTAGTAAGCTGTCCTTCCACTCGTTGCTGAGGTGGTCTGCCCTGAGCATCCTCACGGATACCACTTCCTTACTCTCTTGCCTAGTACAATGTTTGCAATCTTCAGGACAAGGTCTTCTTGACAATGCATCTGCGTTGCCATGAGATTTCCCGCTGCGATGTTCGATCTCAAAGTCGTATTCCTGCAGTAGTTCAATCCACCTCGCAACTTCTCCTTCTGGGTTTTTAAACTGCAATAGCCATTTTAGTGCAGCATGGTCAGTAAGTGAAATTTTCGTCCCAGAAGATATTTTTTTTATAGGATAAGGTGACAAACGAACACACAGTCCACCTGATGGTAAGTGGTTGCTGTGGCCCATAGACATCTACATCTGTCCTCGACTACGAATCAAGATGCAAATAAGTGAGGACTAAGATGGAATGCCTCGTTTCCAGTAAAAAGGGTCTCCGGTTCTCTACACTCACCATACGAAACACAGTAGCATTAAGCTAGTATTTGACGCTAGTATTCTGTGAGAGCGTGGTACTACCCCGGTCGAGCCGACCCATTCGTGCTACAACTATACTACTAATATAACTGCAGCATGGCTCACCACAGCTAGCAATTCGCGTCTCGTGACACAATAGTTCCATTCCGGTTTTGACAACGACTTGCTGAAGTACGCTATCACGACCTCTTGGTCACCAATCCGTTGAGACAACACACCGCCAAGTCCTATATCACTTGCGTCTGTGTCAACTATAAATTCTTTGCTTGCATCAGGGTATCCCAAAATAGGTGTTTTGCACAGACGGTCCTTGAGCTCCTGGAATGCGATATTGCAATTTTCATCCCAGCGGAAAAGTCGCTTCTCCTCGGTTAGCTTATGCAGAGGTTTGGCTATATCTGCAAAGTTCTTCACAAAACACCGGTAATAGGAGCACAAACCCAAAAATGCTCTAACCTGCGTCTTGTCTTTTGGAACCGGCCAATCTTCGACAGCGGCGATTTTCTCTGGATCCGTGCGGATGCCCTCTTCCGACACTACATACCCCAAAAAGTTAACTTGCCGTTTGAATAGTGAACATTTCTTCGGACTCAACTTGAGGTTGGCAGTCTGAATCTTCATGAGCACGCGTTCCAGGTTTTGAAGGTGTTCTTCAAACGTCCGGCTTACGATGATGATGTCATCCAAGTAGACCAGACAGGCATCGCCAATTAGCCCGGTAAGTACAAGTTCCATCAGCCTTTCAAACGTTGCTGGAGCATTGCACAACCCAAACGGCATTACTTTAAATTGCCACAGACCCTTTCCCGTCGAGAGCGCAGTTTTCTCCTTGTCCTTAGGGTCAATTTCAACTTGCCAGTAGCCACTTTTTAGATCCAGAGTGCTAAACCACTTTATTCCTGTAAGCATGTCCAGCGTGTCATCAATTCTTGGCAAGGGATAGCTGTCCTTCTTCGTAACGTCGTTCAGACGGCGGTAGTTAACACAAAACCGCATGCTGCCATCCTTCTTCTCTACTAGCACCACTGGTGAACACCATGGACTAGAGGAAGGTTCAATAACACCATCTTTCACCATTCCTTCAATCATGGTTTCCACTTCCTTTTCACGCGCTACCGGCAATCTTCTTGGTCGCTGACGGATAGGCAATTCTTCTCCTGTATTTATTTTGTGTTGAACTAAGCCAGTCTTTCCTATGTCAGCATCGTTTGATGAGAATACATCGGCATACTTGAGTAACAACTTCTTCGCCTTGACCATTTCGGTCGGGGAGAGAACGCTGCGACAGTCTTCCAAAAGTGTGGTCACTCTCGTTTGTGCATCCTTGCTGGGGGTCTCACTCGATAGATATTGGCACCGACGTAACCAATCCACTTTCTCAGAAGTACCAACCAACGTGCCTTTTTCTATAATCTGTTCCCGGTCACAAAGGTTCAGCACACGTACTCCTGAGATGTCAGTGGTTCTGACTAAGGTTCGAGCCACTTTCCATGGAAGGTCATTGTTTACCCTTTTCACAAGTACACAACGGTGAGCTTGCACAGCGTTTCGAGAAAGACTAACCGGAACAATCGTTTCCGATCTCGGCGGAAGAACAATCTTCTTAATGCTGTACACGTTCCCTGGTAACGCACCTTCCATAAAAAGTTCCTCCTGTGCACATTTCAAAACACCTTGCTGAACGTCGATCTCACAACAATTATTCCTCATAAAGTCTAGGCCCAGGATGCAGTCGTCCATTATATCAGCCACGATGACATTATGCAGGTAAATCACGTTGCCTAGCTTTAACTCCATCTCCTTCTCTCCACGGACGGGTATACGCTGACCGGCGGCTGTTACCAAATTAATGCGTTCTCGGTTGTATGCGGAGTCCCCAAGGAACTGACTTATAAGTTGGGAACTAACAACCGTACGAGAGGCTCCAGTGTCTTTGATAAGTTTACACGGCATTCCGTTGACCTCGCCCTTGATGATTAGACTGTTCCCATCATGGGTTTGTGAGATCGAGATCCTTGGGGCTCTTTTAACATCAGCCAGCACCCGCCCTGCAGTTCTGGCTTTTACTCGTTTCCCTGATGCTGCTGGGCGGTGCTGTTGGCCGCACTACCCTCCTGAGATCGTTCAACTTCCCTTTCTAGGGTTCGCTTAGGGCAGCTGGATCGAATATGGTCCTTTTCCCCACAGCCATAGCACCTAGGGCTGTATCCTCTGTTGCGGTCGCGAACTGTAGCTGCTGCAACCTCTCTGACGCGATGGGAACGATGATCCTGCCGCACGGCTTCCACCCCCAGTGCATGGGCCAAGGCGTCCTTAAGCGTCTCGTGGTGCCCGAGCCTCACAGCAGCTCAGAGTTCCAGGTCGCGGATGCCGTCGATGAATGTCTGCACCAGGTTCCCTTCAATGAGCGCAGGTACAGACCGGTATGCTTTCCGCACCAGCTTCTCCACCTCTAGACCCCACTGCTGCAGGTTTTCGTTGATGCGCTGCACGCGATCTTTAACCTGCGCACGAAAGACATGTTCCAGGTGAGCGTCGCCATATCTCGCCTCCAATGCCCCAAAGAATTGCTCAAAGTCACTTCCTCCCCGAGAGCTTTCAGAACCGTTAAGGCCTGGTCGCGCAGGCCTAGTGTGAGACCAGTCATGGCCTGACTTTTATTCCAGCCGTTCGCCTTCATAACAGCCTCGAACTGGATTTTGTAGGCTGACCAGGAAGAAGTCCCGTCGAACGGTGGCACTTTGAACCCACGTAGCGAAGGTGTAGTAGCTACTACGGGAGCTGTAGTTCCATCACCCAGTTTGAGGTAGTCCAGCGTTTTCTTCACTTCAGCCACCACGTAATCAACCCGATTGTTCACTTGGTCGATTTTGGGTTTTAACTTCCTTGATTTGGGTTTCAGCTTCCGACAGGCGGTTGTCATGTTGAGCAACCCTATCCTTCACCTCCCTTATCTCTTTCCCAAAGGTAGCATTAAGGGCCTTCATGAGGAGCATCTGCCCTTCCGACCGACGAGCCTGTTCCGCCTGCTGATATTCCAACCGACGGGCCTGTTCCTCCTGTCGGCGGGCCTGTTCCTTTTGTCGGCGGGCCTGGTCATCCTGTCCACCCCGCAGCTGCTCTTCCAACCGACGGACCTATTCCTCCTGCTGCTCTTTCCACTGACGGACCTGTTCCTCCTGTCGGCGAGCCTGTTCCTCCTGTCGGCGAGCCTGCTCCTGCAGCATCACCATCAGAGCACCTAAGTCAGGTGCTGTAGATGTAGGAGCTACTGACGGGCCTGCAGCCGGCGGCTGGCCCTCCGACGTCTGCGGCGTTGCACCACCAAATCTTCTTTGGTCCGTCTCCTGCTGGCGTTGACTTTGGGTACGGACACCCTCCGTTTCCTCCTTAGGTAAAATCGGCACGATTTTATCCCACTTCTGACACCAATTGTTACGAGCTTGAGGTTCGTGACAATAAAAATTGCCGATAGAATTACCTAAATAAACACTTTAATTTTCTTTACACCAATCAAAACTTAAAACACTAAAAATTGATCACACTGAGGGTGGATTCGACCAAACTCGAACTTATACGCGAGTAACTATACCAGGGATAATTTTACTCTCAATATTAACTCAAGGATAATTTCGTTTACGTTCTACCAAACTATACCTAGATTAAAATTATTCTTGTATAGTAACTCTTTGGTTGTCTATGGCAGTGAATAGGATTTACGAATGAAATAACCTAATATATAATGCTACTAAACGAAGAAGTTATTGTTTCTGTACGTAGTACTATACTTGAGAAATGTACTATTATATTTGGCAGATTTAAAACGTCACTTCACTGTCACCCTCTGTGACTGTCACTATTTTCTAACCTCAATCAAAGCGAGCGTATGTTTATGTTTGTTTTCTGTGTATTTTCTTTTCTTTGACAAGTCAAAGCCATTTTTAAATAGAATTTGATTTATTTGGCGGAGTTGGTTACCGTGCACGATGTCTGCACCGAAAAGAAAAAGAAGCGCAAACTGGATGGCATCAGAGAAGAGCCTGTTGGTTGAGTTGGTAGCGAAACATTTCCCTATTATAGAAAACAAAAAAACCGATGGCACGACTTTACGACAAAAGTCCGAAGAGTGGAAAATCATTATGCAAGAATATAACTCGCAAACGGCCCTGATACCTCGACTGGCTGAAAATTTAAAAGCACAATGGGAAGCTATGAAAAAAGCTGCAAAAAAAGAGGCTGCAAATATAAGAATGGCTATCCTTAAGACAGGTAGGTTCAAAATTATGAAGTATTATGTATTATATATATTTTGTTTAATGTAGGTCCTTCAATATAATATATACTTTATTTATTTTAGGTGGTGGATCAGCTTTACCTAAAAAAGAGGATCCCTGTACTAAGCAGATATTGAGCCTTATATCCACAAGTGCATTAGGCTTATATAATCCTTATGATAGTGATGCAATTCTTCCGGCCGTTCCCACCCAATATGAGGAGGGTAGCCAAAAAGCAACAATTACTCATGTGCAATATGTGGATATACCGCAATCTCCCCAAATAATAATCGAAGGTTAGTTTAATTTTTTTGGTGTATTTACATTATACGAGAATAATATATTGTATGATGCAATCATAGCACTTTTGTATTTTCCTAATATTAATATTTACTGATTTTGAACGAATGTTGTTTCCACAAATTCTCATTATTCTAAAATAGTTGGCAAATTACAAATCAAAATTTATATTATCTATTCTTACAGATAACTCAGAGCTTCCAATGGATGATGTGACCATGTCGGGATGTGAAACACAAACACCTAAGGTAGTCAGTTTATAAGTTAGTTACATTCAAGCATTGCCCACAAAGGGTTGTTAGCAGGTCGACCCATTCGCAACTCGTCCCATCAACATAGAACATAAAATAACCGTTAAGTCCTGAGACCAGTTCAACTTGTTACAGAATTTACAAAAATCAGTTCAGCTGTATATTGCAGAATATTTACACATTTTTAATGAAATCAAAATTAGGAAATCAAAGTAATACAAATTATAATAATTATTTGATTTTGGAAATGATTTACAGTTGATTTATATTGTGCTTGGTTTTGAAATCCATATAAAAAATATCAATTTTATTTTGAATTCGTATCAATTTTACTATCTGTTGGTGACATTTTATGCCTAACCAGCTGAACTAATTTTAATAAAATTTGTAACAAGTTGATCTGGTCTCAGGACTTTATGGTTGTTTTATGTTGTATATTGATGGGACGAGTTGCAAATGGGACAAGATTCTTAAGTGGAACGAGTTGCAAATGGGACGACCTGCTAATGACCCAGCTGAACTAATTTTGATAAAATTTGTAACCTATTGAAATGGTCTCAGAACTTTATGGTTGTTTTATGCGTTACGTTACACAACCATGTCAGAGGCCTACTATCTACTATAGTCCCACACGATATGATGATGATGATTTAGCCTAAAGCCTGTCTAGCAGTGGACCATAGGCTAAAGATATGTGTGTGTGATGCTGATGATAATTAAATATTTTACTTATTTCCTTTTAGGATCCATGGACTCCATTGTCTGTACAGCAGGATTGGGGTGATTATAGTCCTCAGTTACTAAAGACTCCTGTATCTGCCTCACTGAAAACAACTAGTGACAAAAGAAGTGGGATATCAAGGAGAAGACCTGAACATAATTCCACAACAAATTCGCTAGAAATGCTCCACAAGAATAAAATTGAAGCAATAAATTTGCAAAAAAATATAGCTGCGGAAGAGGCAGACACCATAAAAAACTAATTGCGCAAATAGAACTTGATATTAAAAAAGAAATTTTAAAACAGGAAAAAATTAAACCCGAGCTGTTATTGTTGGAGTTAAGACAAAAACAGAGTGAATATCAAGAAGAGAACAAGGAAAATTCAGAAGAAATGTAATAATTAATTTCCTACCTTATATACTACTAATAATGTACCTAATTTCCTATTTGATAAATATCAATGACTGTTGGTGTGTGTATGCGTCGCTAAAACCAAATGATTCAAATAATTTTATAAAAATATAAAACATGCCATGATTAGTTTGTATTTATAGCTTTTAATAACATTTATTTTTTTTGGTAACAATAAACTTACATACTATGTTAGTAGTGTCCGTTCCTCTGGCTTACCCACCTTCAAAACCCATAATTTTGCCGGTGTGATAAACTGTATAAAAACTGCCTATAACTGTCTTAAGATAGTCAGTCTTTCACACCACAAAGTTTGGTTTCAATGGGGGCTAAAATAACGGACACATGTTAGTAACAAAAAACACCCATAATTCAAACTTGTAAAACCAATAGTAACAAAAAACTTTTCACAATAAATTTTGAAAGTAATCTGATATTAGTGCAACTCGTGCCGTATATTCTCGGGTAGATCCTGCATCCACAACAGAGGGTATCTGTCCATCATTTATAATTTCATTCCAGGGGGCAGGAGGGATAATTTCTGGATCATCTGGGGGTACTTGTTCTCCTCGACGTCTCAAAATGTTGTGCAAAACAGCTGTAGCGATAATAACATTCAGAATTCTTTCCAGTTTTATACGCATTCCAAATGCAAGCACAGGAAAACGCCTCTTCCATAATCCATAGCTGCGTTCCACAGGATTTTGTGTCCTGATTTGTGATTCATCGTAGAGCTGTTCCACTGGTCCACTGGGATTCTCTAAAGGAGGCATCATGTATGAGGTTGATGCATATCCCCCATCTACTACCAATACTGCATTACCATATGTACCACATTCAAATTGTGCTTTCCTGTAACTATTGTTAAATATGTTGCTATCATGAGATGATCCAGGCTATCTAGCTACTATATCTATAATCTCAAGATTAGCATTGCAGATTGTCTGCACATTTATAGAGAAATATCCTTTTCTATTACGGAATAATTCGGCTTGTTCACCACCTACTTGTAACCGTAACGGAACAGAGGCAATTCGAATATGTGTGCAATCCATTGCACCGATTACTCTTGGAAAGCGGGCTATCTGATAAAAGTTTTCCTGTACTTTCCTTATTTCAGAATTTGTTTCAGGAAATTTTATAAAGTCTTTGTGTAGGGAGGCTATTGCAGCAGTCACTTGATGTACAATTTTGTTTGCAGTGGTGGTACTCATACCTCCATAGTCACCAATACTCATCTGCGTAGAATTAGTTGCATAGAACCTCAAAGTTGCTAACAACTGATTTATCGGTGATATGGAGAAATTTCTGTAAAATAAAATTGATTATGTTAGAATCAAGACCAATGCAGTCACAAACTGACTTAAGAATGGGTCGAACATTCTGGAGGTAGACCACCAGCCATTTTGAATATTGTTTTAATGATAAAGTTTATAAACAAGTAGGTGGACGGATACTGTACTAAACAGTTAGCTACATTATTTATGGGTAAGTACCAGACAATGTACCTACTCACCGGTTTGACGAATATTCCAACTTATGCTCAATTTTAGTTAGCAAACAAAGAGTGGCCTCCTTGGATAGACGAAATCTAACAGCGAAGTCTTTGTCATCATAATCTTCGAAGTGATTAGCTCTTTCCTTTATCCACCTGGGACGCCTTGGCACATAATCATCGTCGCCATTAGATTCTTCGATTATATTTCTCAACCTTTCCATTTTGGCGAGCTTTTGATTTAAAACCACATAAAAACAAGGAATATCAACACGGACTAATGATTTTTGACAAGATAAATGTACATAACCTAACATTTTGACATTTCATTATTCCTGGTTTAAGGTTTTACTCCACCAAAATCGGCCGTATAAAGTATACTCTCGTGTAGGGACTTTAGCCATGGGTTAATTATTGGTAGAATGCAAATTGAGCTTACTCTCGAGTAAATAGCAATTTATTCTAAGAATAAAATTTACTCTCGTTTGGTCGAATCCGCCCTTAGAGACATGCAGAGCCAAATGAACTTAGAGATAATTAAACTAAAACAAGACGTACAAACAAGGTGGAACTCTACTTTCTATATGTTTGAAAGATTGTTAAAAGTCAAAGTTACTCTATACTTTACCACTTCTACTCAACTGAATGGCAGATTCTGGAAGATTGTGTGGCTCTTTTACAACCAGATCAGCACCGTATTATCTGGGGAGTCTTACCCGACGCAGTCTATCATTATTCCCCTAGTAAGAGGATTACAGAGTGCTATAATAAAGAAGAGACCAAGCACTGAACCTGGAAATAACTTACAGAGGTCATTATTGGGAAATTATAGACAAAAGACTAGGTGTTTATGAATCGAATCGGACTGCAGCAAAGGCGACCATTCTAGTCGATAATGGTTCATATTCACCCTCAATTAAAAAAATGCATTTGGGACCATTAGTACTGCAGAAAATGCAGTCAAATATGTATTAGAGGAACTGGTTCAATATCAGCCAGTTCAGGGGCAAACATCAGAACGAGCCATTGCTTCGACATCTGAAGTTTCCATTTCAAATAAGGCCGATCACTCGGATATATGGGAAGACTTTGACAGGAAAATAAGTGAAACTGTCATGCATCAGACTCCAATCTCTTCTGCTTCCATTGTTTTAAGACAATATCTAGATCTGCCATATCTAGACAGAAAGCAAAACCCAATACATTTTTGGAAGCAAAGAGAAAATGTATATCCAACCCTATGCCGGATGGCATATAAATATTTATGCATTCCCGCTACCTCAGTGCCGTCGGAACGACTTTTTTCATAGGCTGGTTTACTTACGAATCAAGGAAGGAACAGACTCATGCCAAAAAAGTTGACCAAATATTATTTTTAAATTCTTTCTGTACCGAAAAGAGGACGTATTGAAGTGATATTATGTTATTTTTTTATTTTATCTTCCTACTTATATTAATATATATCTTATTTCAATATTATTTAATATATTTTTCCTATATTATGTGATGATTTTATAAATAGGTATTAGAGGAAAACAGAGTTATTTTGTTCTAAGGAAAGACTTTTTTTGAAATTTTAATTTTGTTTTGTTGTTGTAATTGAGATTTTTAAACATTGCTAGTCTTAGTTTTTACTATATGTATAAAAGTATTATATAACAACATTATGTTCCTAGTTTAATAACTGTGTTAAAAGACCGTAATATTTATTAGTTTAAGGATTTTTTAAACACTGAAAAGTAAATGCTATTAATACCTCTAATAAGTGTACTTTAATAAATAAATATTTTTGATTGCAAATACCTGCTATACTTCTTTCGTACATATATGATAATATATGTAGTCGATTGCTAATCGACTTAATCGAGTACAAACAGTTTCGGGTTCGAATCGACTCGAGCAGCCATATCATAATATCACAAATTCACAATTGATGTCTCCGTGGCGCAGTTGCCAAGGTATCAGCTTCGGCGTCGGGGGTCATGGGTTCGATTCCGACACGGGACAACTATTTGTGTGACCCACAGATAGCTCGGTATTTGGGTGTTTGTCCGCGTGAAATTTATGTTTATAAAACGTCATTACAACACAGGATAATGTTACTCTAAAGTAAGGCAATGTTTTAAAAAAAATAACATCATTATTATAATTATAACTATCAGTCTCGAGCTCGAGCTGACTCGTGGTCCCCGAGTCGGCCGAGTCGCCTCTCTTTCCCTACAGCAGACATCGATTCGAGTCAGTAGCCATACGAACTTGAGCAACTCGAGTCAAAAAAAATCCAACTCGTCACATCAGTACTGCAGGGTCTGGCCGGTCATATTATGACTGGTATCAAGCAGTGTCATTGTACTCCAAAATGGCGGATTTTTATTTAATAACACAGTATGGATAAGACTGCGCTACCGTAAAATAATGTTTAAAATTTTTTAAATTGCTTTTTATTGTTTTTAACCGCAAAAATAAGGGTGTAAAATAATGTATACCCTGGGCAAATTTAGGTGCAATAAAGAAATCAAAATGGCGGCAAGAAAATGTCTCTGTCTGTCTGTATTTATATTCGTAGTGCATAAATGTATCAAGCGATTTCAATGAGGCTTTTTTATTTGGGTGTAATTTTAATATAATGAAATAAAAATAAAATATACAAATTAAAAAAAACCCTGATCCGTGTAAATACCCTTTTAGTACTTCTCTTTTGTGGTCTCCCGACCGAGAGAGACATTTCATTTTTTGACTTTCTTGTGGTTTTTTCGTATCGTGTGTTTTTAAAACTTTTTTTATTTATTTAAGCTCCTTTTCTTTCTTTTCTTTGCATGGCTTAAGAACAAGAGAGAGAGTGGTAAAGCAGTGGTTGGTCGAGGAGGTAGACGTGGGTGTAGACGCAGTGTGAATAGAGGGGTTGGACGTGATCAACAACGGGGGGAAGGACGTGGACCACGAACAAGAGGTGGTCGAGGGCGAGTGCATGAAATTGAAAGGTGTGTGTTTATTTTTACTAAGTACATATTTATGTTTAAGCAGCTGCAGCTGATTTTGTAATATAATGTTTTAATAGATCGCCGTTATATGTCGGGGACATCATTACGACGGATCCAGACTCCACGACGGTACGTATTGGGAGCCCACTCGAGAAAGCCATGCACCAAAAAGTGCCACGGCGGTGGGTTCCCAACCAGCCTGCGCCGTCGTTGGCTGAGTAAGTTTTTTTTGGTGCTGTTAAGCTGTATATTACATGTGAACTTTCACAGATCTAACGCGACACTTGCGGACACCTGGACTCTCGGCGTCTGCGTCGCAGGTCTCCTCGCCTGTTGACTATGTTAAATAGGCACACATGCTTATATCTTGCTGCTGCCCCATCCAAAACCACAATTTATCGCTGGTTTGCTGAATTTCAAGTAAGGCTAGGTTTGTAGGTACACATCTCACTAACTAAAGTCACTTTGCTATGTAATAGTGTGTTCTGTGGATGGTGGATGTGGATTAAATAGGTAGGTTCCTTGCCTTTTGTATTCATATTCTTTGTATTCACTATTACCTAATTTATGTAAATAAATTTGTTGCTAAACCATTTTTTTGAAATGTGATTGTTAGGTAGGTCTTACCCTTTGTATTCATATTCTTTGCATTTACTATTACCTAATTTATTAAAAAAAATGTTGTAGATCTTACGTTTTATATTCATATTCTTTGTATTCACTGTTACCTAATTTACTTAAAAAAATGTTAACCCATTTGTTTTAAATCGGTTAAAAACAAAATATGTAGGTTAGGTAGGTCTTACCTTTTGTATTAATATTCTTTGTAGTAACGATTACCTTACCTTTGACTTAATATTCTTAGTATTAACGATTAACTAGTTTATGATTAAAAAATTGCTAACCACCCTTTTTGGAGGTCGGTTAAAACTCATTGTGTATACTAATTTTATTTTAAGGTAAATATCTTAACCCATGTAATCATGATAACCAACGACATAATGTTTTGTCGCAAAAAAAAATAACTACATCCTAGACCATGCATAGGCGTATCCATATTAATCACGCCGTACTTTGCCGCCAAATGGGCGGAATGGCACATAATTTTTTTTTATAATAGTGTTCTGTGTTTCTTTGTGGGTTATAGAAAGTTTATCTCATGTACTTTGAGAAAAAACGTTCATTGTTTCGTGTTTTGGCTTTGTTTATTTCTTAAGAGCGTAGTTTTAAAGGTCGTTCTTCCCACCGCCAAAGCGAAGGGTTAGAGATTTTACCTACTGTATGAAATAATCACAGTGTTGTGTCCTGATTGTTAACCTATTCCTTTAAGCATGAAATAAACTTTCCAAAAATATATACATTACTTAGATTTAATTCAGTAAGTTAAACAAAATCAAGGTACAAAGTTGAGCTATTTTAGAGATGTTTTTATGCGGCCAAAAATATCTGTCGGAAATTGTTGTTTTTCTTTACATTTTACTATAAAAAGATGTAAATATTTTTAAATATCTGTATTACTATATAATAAGAGGTTAAATAAAATGCAAAAGAAAATCTATAAGTTGTTTAATTTTCTTTTATTCGATAGGAAAGTCCGAAATAAACCTTTTTTCACATTCACTTGCATACTATTTGATTAAAGTACAATATTTTTATTGAAGGTAATATTATGTTGTAGATAATTTATCCACAAATCCAACAATATACAACATGTGGGGTATTTATACACGGAAAGGTCACAAAAACCAATAAAGTGGAACATTTGACAAACGGCGCGGCCACGGCTCGAGTGCCGTATCCAGTAACTTCTCGCAGCGCTCGGCGCGCGTATCAGGTGAGGGGTTAACTGTAACTGGCCAATGCAAATGACGTCATAAATCATGCTATTGTATCTTTTAAGAAATTTCATAAACTACCGCCATCTAGAAATTGTTTTATGAAACACTACACACTTTATTTATAGCTCCTCTAGAATCTTGCATTTTTAGCTACTTTATGTAAATCAATCAAGATAGTGTGGCCGCCTCAAAAAATCAAGCATTATTAGTAATAATTCTAATGATAGGTAAAAAGGAAATATTCTTAAAGGCATGAGATGTAAGGAATAGATATAAGCATATTACATATAAACATATACACAATGTAATCTAATTGTAATTATTTAAGGATTGATTATTGCAAATATATTCAGTATTTACTCAGCAGCCTTGGCTTTCATTTCTCTCTCGTGCCATAACATTACATGGCGACCCTGCCAGGCGATGCGCGGCGACAATGCAAGCGCACCGCCGCGGCCTGCATAGTTAAAGAAAAATGGAAAAATTAATATAAAACTAAAGGAACAATTTTCAACTATTGATTTGACACTATCGGATGTGACAAGTAAGCCGAAACGGAGACATAAGAAGAGGCGACAAAGTTATTATTTCTTTAAGGAGATATGCTAATAAAATCTATTAGAAAAAGAAGAAAAATGTTACGGAAAAACCGGGAAAGATCAACTTCAGAAACAAATATTACGATAGCTTCAAATATTACATAAGATTAAACGAATTAGATGGTGAGACCACAAATTTAAGAAAAATAGAAGAAAATTAAGTCCTGCAAGCCTTAGCCGATAAGAAGATAGAAAAATTGAGCCAAAAAGAACAAATTATGAGGTAACTTCGCACTTATGTGGTTTTAATTCTATTTCAAACCTTATTTAACAATTTGAGATTGGTTTTTTTTTGCTATTATGTTTTTAAAGTTAAATATTAAATATTCTGTATTTTACATATAATTAAGTTGAAATTATTTAGCAGATTATTCACAATATACTTCATTATCAAATATTTTATTACCTAAAAAAACAATTATGATACAATATTAAAAATTAAGTTGAATTTTAAGCACTTATGTGGCACTTCTATTGCGCCTTGCAAGACTACTTTATATTCCCTTTTATGTAGTTATAGTTTTGTATTATTTTTTTACTGTGTCCTGCCAAACAATTAATGAAATAATAAAATAATAGATTCCAATTTTACGCACTTGATTTAAAATAATACTACATTTCATTGATTTTTTTTCTCGAATCCAAATTTTAAAGGGTTAGAAACGTTTCACTATCATTATAAGTTTTATTTTTTTTAAAGGCATTAAATCTTAAATTTATTCAATAACTTATATAAAATATAACAAACTTTATTTTAAATATTTAAATAAATTAATGTATCGTTGTGTAAAGTTGATAACTCTTATAATGTGATTTTCAATTATTCTGTATACACGACATAATAAATAATATCCTTTCAGTAATATTTTTCAATCTATATAAAAGTGGTATAGCTTTTAACGATGTAACCATGTGGACTTCTGAATAAATAAGAAATTAATTAGACTTCCATGTAATGTTGTGGCACGAGAGAGAAAAGAAAGACAAGACTGCTGAGTAAATACTGAATATATTTGCAATAATCAATCCTTAAATAGTTACAATTAGATTACATTGTGTATATGTTTATATGTAATATGCTTATATCTATTCCTTACATCTCAGGCAAATCATGATCTATTAAGCAAGTTATTGTTATATGTTATTGTAGATATGAACTACATTTAAAAAATCGATGTTACTAAATTAATTTTGTGTTCCAAAATAATTTAAAAAATATATATATTCATAGTTCTAAACTCAAGTTAGTTTATATTTGTTACGTACATGAGGTGTCTATTATAAGGAGTAATAGTAAGAAATAGAAGCTTAAGATTCGTTTCAATAGGCAACACTAAATCAAATAAAAAAAATCATAAGAAATATGTCCGCTGGCTTGTGCATGCGCTTATTTCTTATGATTTCATAACAGAGATGTGAATTATTTGAAATACATGTATTTTAAATACAAATACAAAATGCAAAATACCTATTTTTATTTTACATTTTAAATACTTTTTTCGAAATTTATTTAGTATTTTATTTGAAATACTTTATATAATATATTTAGTATTGTAAAATACAAAATAGTTTTGTTACATTTTTAATTCATAAATAAAAAATACTTTATTTATGAACGCACTGATTGTGATCCTAAATGTTGTCACCATTGTCACCAAAAATAATAATACCAACATAACATAATATTGCGGGTTACCCGTCAAACAAATCTGACATCCGTGGTCAATGTCATTTGTCATGTCAATGAATCAGTGAATGGCGTAAATCGAACTGTCTTTGTGAGAACTGTTTGTGTAGATTATTTTGTTTTCATTGTGATTTTGCTCCGTTTTCTTCACTTGCTGGATGTAAATAAATAAAATGTAAGTAATACATCACTTTTATAAGTTGTTTTTAACTAAGCATCAAGTAGTTAACCATCATGATATTGTATTGTTATTTCTAGTAGTTTAACCTAAAATAAAATTGATTTAACCGTTATTGTTTATTGACTAGCGTTTTAGTTGGGCAGAATATAATATCGCATTGTTCGTTCCCATTATATGTTATTGTTTAATTTATGGTCTTACGTTTTTTATTGACAATAAAACATTTACAAACCGTAAATCTATTATTTATTTTACATGAGTGATATAAAACATTTTACTTTTTCCAGGGACAAGAACATTCCATTCATATTAAAACAGTTCTTCAAAGACATTACAAATGATCCTGGAAGCGACACAAATATCTCTGCAACTTGCCAAACGTGTTTGAAAACAATAAAAGGAAGTTTGAATGCTACAACCAACTTTTTGAACCATATAAAAGTACGTAAAACTAAAAATTCATTTATATTTTATTTTATAAATTAAGATTTATTTCGATTGCATAACTAATTGGCTAATAAAATAATAGGATTTTAATCAATATTAAATAATATAATCGCAGACATTCTATGCTTCATACAATAAGCTATTAATTATATTTTTGCAGAGAAAAGGACATGCTGATCTTTGAGCAGAGTATGAGAAACTCAAAATTCAACATAACAAGAAGAGAAAATGTGTTGGTGATGCTGGTGAGAAGTCCACTTCTAAAATAATGAAACTATTAACTCTTCCAGCCACCTTACCAAAGTCAGTTAATTTCGACAGGTTACTTCTGAATTTTTTAGTGGATACCATGTCACCCATATCAATGGTAGAAAATGAATCCTTTAAGGCTCTTATTGAGGGTGCACAACAGTTAACTGTTCCACCGAAAATTATATGCCAGCAAACATGTAATACAAAAATTGCAGAACGGTACACCGAATATGTAGAAAATACAAAAGAACAATTGAAAAAGGTTGATTTTATATGTACTACGGCTGATATATGGTCATCATCTAAAAGAAGCTATCTTGGTGTAACTGCTCATTGGATTGATTGTGATACATTTGATCGAAAAAGCGTAACTTTGGCTTGTAGGCGGTTTAAGCGAACACATAGTTATGATAAAGTGGCTGAGCTGATTGCAGAGATTCATTCTGAATTTGATTTGAAACTTTCAAAAATAATAAACACTATTACAGACAATGGATTAATATGGTCAAAGCTTTTAAGATATATGGACAAGATTCAGGTACAGAATTAAGTGAAAGAGAAATTGAAGTTATGCATGATAATGGTGATGATGATGATGATAGTGTGTTAACCCTAACACAATTCCCGGAGTCATCTGATGAATTTGAAGAGGTGCAACTGCCTCATCATGAAAGGTGTGCCACACACACATTACATTTGATAGCTTCAAAAGATATGGATAAGGCTAGATCCCAAAGTAATTCATACAAAAAACTTTATGATGCAGCCATGGCAAAATGTCAAGCAGTTTGGAATCTATGTTGAAGGTCTCCGAA
Source organism: Parnassius smintheus behrii (assembly GCA_036936625.1). Taxonomy (NCBI): domain Eukaryota; kingdom Metazoa; phylum Arthropoda; class Insecta; order Lepidoptera; family Papilionidae; genus Parnassius; species Parnassius smintheus. Next base: position 41,199,191 of record JAUPFT010000025.1, read on the forward strand.
AGCCTGTGAAATCTATCTAGAATCAACTGGAAAATCCCCTACTTCTCCATGTCCAACACGATGGAATTCATATTATAATTGCATTCAAGATCTACTAGCAGTAAAGGATACCATAAACGAAACTTTTAAAAAACTACAATTGGTAATTTTTAAAGAAATTGAAATCACATTTCTTCATGAATACATAAGCTGTTCAAAGCCTATTGCTGAGGGCATCAGAAGTTTAGAAGGTGACAAAAATACTTATTACGGATGTCTTATACCAGAACTTATGAGAATGCAAAGATTTCTAAGCAGTTTGCAAATGGATAACCCTAAATACGGTGATGTATTGATAGAAGTTGTTAAAGAAAGTCTTAATAGACGTTTTGAGAGGTTTTATAAATTAGAGGAGCCAAAAGCAAAAAATGGCATAATAGCATCTGTGTCTTATCCCTTTTTCAAAATGAAATGGGTGCCAAAAGCCAACAGAGAATACATTAAAGAAGTATTTGTTTCAGAAGTGAGAAAGATAAAACAAGAACGTGAAAAGAGTTCCAAGTCCAACATACTGACTTTAATAAAAAGAAGGAGAGAGCAGAATCGTATTATACGTTTGTTGAGGACTCTGATTCTTCAGCAGCCAGTGATAATGCCAATACTACAATAGATTTGGAAGCACTACAATATTTAAAAGATGAAGACAATACCTTAGAATCCTTGAACAAATTTCCAAATGTAAAAAAACTCTTCCTCAAATATAATACCTGCTTACCAAGTTCTGCACCTGTTGAACGACTATTTTCATTCGGTGGAATGATTATGAGGCCCCATAGACGTAACATGAAAGATGAACTCTTTGACCAAATTATCATCATCATCATTACTGCCCTTTACAAGTCCACTGCTGAACATAGGCCTCCCCCAAGGTATGCCACAAAGCACGGTCCTGAGCCACTTGCATCCATTGACTTCCTGCATGTCTTACCAGGTCGTCACTCCATCTAGTGGGGGGTCGCCCTACACTTCGTCTACCGGTACGAGGCTGCCACTCGAGAACCTTTTTTCCCCACCGGCTGTCGGTTCTTCGAGCTATATGGCCGGCCCATTGCCACTTCAGCTTACTAATCCGTTGGGCTATGTCGGTCACTCTGGTTCTACTGCCGATATCCTCATTTCTAAGTTTATCACGCAGAGAAACTCCGAGCATAGCCCTCTCCATAGCTCGCTGAGCGACTTTGAGCGTCCTCATACGGCCAGCAGTGAAGGACCACGTCTCAGTTCCATATGTCATCACTGGCAACACGCACTGGTTGTACAACTTAGTTTTCAGGTTTTGAGGTATACCTGACGAGAAGATGCGTTGTAATTTTCCAACGCTGCCCAGCCGAGTTGAATCCGTCGATTGACCTCTCGGTCGAAGTTGGACTTACCTAGCCGGACTATTTGTCCCAGGTAAACGTACTCGTCAACAACTTCGAGCTTAGTGCTCCCAACAACTACCGGCATAGGTGTGACATGGACATTAAACGTGATCTTTGTTTTGTCCATGTTCATCTTAAGATCTATCCGTTGGGAGGCACTATTGAGGTCATTGAGCATAGTGCTCAAGTCCTCCAGCGATTCTGCCATAAGTACTATATCGTCGGCAAATCGAAGGTGAGTGATGTACTCGCCATTGATGTTAATACCGTATCCTTTCCAGTCCAGTAGCTTGAAAACGTCTTCCAATGCAGCTGTGAAGAGTTTCAGGGAAATAACGTCACCCTGTCTTAAACCTCTCTGCAGTTTGATAGGTTTCGTACTCTGGTTCGACATTTCGACGAAACTTCGACGGAATTAAAGGCTTTCTCATAGTCCACATACGCCAGGCAAAGTGGCAGATTGTACTCTTCGGACTTCTGTACACTTTGCCGAAGGGTATGTATGTGGTCTATGGTACTAAAGCCTTTTCGGAAACCGGCTGGAAGTCGTGTGTGAGAAATGCGAGACGATTCGTAATGACTCTCGAAAACAGCACGTAGACGCGGCTCAGAAGGGATATCGGTCTGTAGTTCTTCAAGAGGGCGTTGTTACCTTTCTTGAAGAACAAGACCACCGCACTTCTGCTCCACGCCTTCGGAGTAGTGACACCATGGAGGACGGAATTAAAGAGCCTCTGAAGGACTTCAAGTACCGGTTTTCCACCCGCTTTCAGAAGCTCCGCTGTAATTCCATCCTCGCCCGGGGCCCTGCCGTTTTTAAGGTGCTGGAGAGCCATTCTAATCTCGCTCAGACTGACGTCCGGGATATCATCGGAATAGTGTCGGATAAGACCCGCTCTTGGATCGTTACTCACACTTGCGTGTGGCTCCAACGATGATGTGTACAGCTGCCCATAGAACCTCTCAATCTCACTCAGAATCTCAGGTGTCCCGGAAACGATGCTGCCACACTCAGTTTCAGTCTTCAGCTTTGAAAGTTGGCTCTTACTGGCAGACAGATCTCTGGCAAAGACTTTGGAGCCCTGGTTCCGCTCAATCGCTTCTTCAATACGAGCAGTATTAAATTTGCGTAAGTGTCGCCGCATGCATTTGGAGATCTGTCTGTTCAGTTGCCTGTATGCTGTGAAATCTGTCGACGATTGCAGCCTCATCTCCCGTCTAACAGCCATGAGATTAAGAGTGTGATCGGGTGATCGGAGAGCTTTTGTGTTCTTCTGCGGCCGGTCTTGCAGAACTTAGCTCCGACCGCATGGACAGTTTCCACGAGCTTGCCATACATATTTAGGAGCTGACTCCGTAGGGGTGCCTGTTGGTGACCATAATGAAAGGTGAATTCTTTTACTAATATATATTTATTATAGCGGAACGTGCCATACAGTTGGCGGGCAACTAGTGACTGCCTGAAAAATCTTATTCACTACATAATATAGTTACAATACAACGTTGCGAAGTTTACATGTGTGTGCGCGGCACACCTACAATACTTCCCCCTTTACAACAATTGAATACAAAAAAACTTAAAACTATACAATGAATATAAACTTAAAACTAACAACAAAAACTTGCTAATGCGCTTGTGCGCAGGGCTGTACGGAGACCCCCGCGAAAGGGGTGGCGGCCGCGGCGTGCGCGGGCACATGCTGCAGACTGGTGCTAGAAGCACCTATCATCTGACCCATATTCTGGCCCGATATCGGAATGCCTGCCATTAACACTTGATGACGAAGCCAGCTTTTGAACTTCTTATTAAACTTTACCCAAATAGTGTACAGGATTATCGCCCCCATAAAACTGGCTATCACATATAACCATGTTTGAAAATTATCCACTTTATTCTCTACAGTATTTTGAGCCTGAGAAACAATAACTGGTTTTTCTTGCAAATTACCCATAGTAAAAATCGTAAAACTTATCGCGCTAATGCTTTCGCAAAGGAAGTATTTCGAATGAAATTATATTAAATACATTATAACTAAACTAGCTACCTGGAACCTATATGAAGGTGCAGTATACGCAAAATACTGAACACGATGCTTCTACAATTACATTCAACTTAAATAATGTAACTTGAATATCCTGAATGCAAATATTATGCACTAGACAATGCAAATAATACTTTCACATCCATAGTAACTAAACCTGATTATCATTTAGACATGTAATTGTATAATATATTTTATATTAACACTAGCTTATAAATCGTGAAGGTAACTTAACAATCCGACCACTTCGCGTTGTTTTCACGGTTATCGGGTTGCTCGGGCCGGGTAACAACGACGTCAGCGGTGTGGACGGTGGTAACGGGAACCGTACATGCGCAGGTGCAACATCCGCTGCGTTGTCAGCGTTACTTTGGCGTGGCGTTGCTTCGTTACCATCACATTCCTTTAATACATATGCAGGCTTTAATCTGTCGATAGAAATATGTACCTGTCTATCGGGTAATTGAATTAGGTAAACCTTTGAGCCCCTTTTTATCACGCGGTACGGACCGTCGTAGGGTGGTTTCAAAGGTTTACGTATTGAATCGTCCCTAACAAAGACATATTCACAGTTACGTAAGTCCTTGTGCACAAAAAGACTATGACAGTTACGTGAATCGTCGGATGTAGGCTTATAACTACTAATAGTATCTCTAATCTTATCCACTAAACAATAATCATTGACGTTACGGTTGTTCGAAAAGCTGTCATAAAAGTCTCCCGGTAGACGCAAGTTTCGTCCGAACGTTAACTCGGCGGCGCTAACCCCTGAGTCGCTGCGGGCGGCCGCGCGAAGCCCCAGTAATACTGTGGGTAGCTCTTCCACCCAGGACCCATGTGACAGGCGAGCTGAAAGTGCTGCTTTTAAAGAACGATGCCAACGTTCAACTGCGCCATTGCTTTGCGGATGATAAGGAGTAGTTCGAATTCTATTAACCCCCAACATTTTTAACAGCTGGTTAAAAAGACTACTCTCAAACTGGCGACCTTGGTCGCTAGTTAACTTTATCGGGCAACCGTAACGACAAATCCAACCTTCATATAAATGTTTGGCAACAGTTTCTGCCGTAATGTCTCGTAACGGAAAAGCTTCAGGCCACCTGGTCCTCCTATCAATTATCGTAAGTAAGTATCTATAACCATCTGGTGAGATCTCAAGAGGGCCAACGATATCGACGTGCACATGCTCAAAACGCTCTACTTCCGGAAACTTAGTCAGATTCGATACCGTATGTCTGTTAACTTTAGAACGTTGACATTGTATGCACGTTTTTGCCCACAAAGAAACATCACGATTCATACTAGGCCAGAAATACTTTTTGGCTAACATCTTTCGCGTAGAACGAATTCCAGGATGGCTCAAATTATGTAAACTATCAAAAGCTAGGCGTCGAAACTTTTCCGGTAGGTACGGACGAGCTGTATCAGTAGACATCTCACAAAAAATAGACTTATTTAACATAGGTATAACTAGTTCCTTTAACAAAATATTATCGGTATTTAAACCAGACATAACATTCATGATATAACTGTCGCTACGCTGCTCATTTGCAATGTCATCGAAATTCAACGCAGTTGGCATAGTCACGGCTTCGATGCGCGATAAGGTGTCAGCTACGATGTTATTCGCACCGGTTATATGTTTTATATTTGTAGTGAACTCACTTATGAAAGCTAAATGTCTCGTTCTCCGAGGCGTTTCGCTTTCATCGCGTCCTACCTTTTGAAATGCAAAAGTTAAAGGTTTATGGTCCGTATACACGGTTATTTCTTGCCCTTCAAATAATTTCCGAAAATGTTTTATAGCTAAGTATATAGCGAGCAACTCGCGATCGTATGTGCTATATCGCTGTTGGGTGGTGGTCAATTTTTTTGAGAAATAGCCCAATGGTTTCCAGCTATCTCCTTCCTTTTGTTGCAAGACTGCTCCCACGCATATATTGGATGCATCAGTCATTAAAGCGAGTGCGGAACCCACTCTAGGGTACGTCAATGTAGCGGCCTGTGTGAGACCTGCCTTACATTGCGTAAATGCTTCGTTCGCACTATCCGTCCAGACGATGGGAGTCTTATCATTTTTCTTTGAGCTTTTAAGATATTTATTTAATTCTGTTAGATATAAAGTTGCGTTAGGAAGATGAGCTCGATAAAAATTGACCATACCGAGAAAACTTCTTAGCTCTGCAACAGTTTTCGGCTTCGGAAATTCCACAATTGCCTGAACCTTATCTTGCAACGGCCTGACGCCATCGGTACTAATCTCGTGTCCCAAAAATTCTAGTTTAGTTTGTCCGAAACGACATTTTGCCAAATTAATCGAAATTCCATATTTATTAAGCCTTTTAAAAATACTTTCTAAATGTTGCCTGTGTTGAACTTCGTTGTCACTAGCTATAAGTAAGTCGTCTAAATAACAAAAGACAAAATCAAGACCTTGTAAAATGGAGTTCATAAAGCGCTGGAAGGTTTGTGCTGCTCCGCGCAAACCGAAGGTCATTCGAGGAAACTCGAAAAGTCCGAATGGTGTTATGATAGCGGTTTTCTCCACGTCACCTGGTGCGACAGGTATAAAATGATAACTTCTATTGATGTCTAATTTTGAAAATATCTTTTTATCCGGAAGAATAAAAGTAAAATCGTTCAAGCGAGGAATCGGGTATCTGTCAGGCTTTGTTATCGCATTCAGCTGGCGATAGTCCCCACAAGGTCTTATATCTCCATTCTTTTTAGGAACTACATGGAGCGGACTAGCCCACGCGCTCTTTGAAGGACGACAGATGCCCAGTTCCTGCATGATGCGAAATTCTTCTTTAACTTTTTTATACCTGTCAGGTGGCAACGGGCGCGCTTTCGCGTGCATGGGCGGGCCAGAGGTCTCGATATAGTGGACGACATCGTGTTTCGCAGTTTCTCGGAATGACGCTGGTTTAGTGATGTCCGGATACTTTAACAATAAATCCTGATATGGATGATTTACATCAATAGTTTTAACACTAGGTTGAGATACATTGACAACAGATGCCGAAACATTCAATTCTGTAGTTTTATCTATTAATTTACGCGCGTTTAAATCAACTAATAATTTGTGGTACGCTAAAAAATCGGCGCCCAAAATTGGTTGTTTGACATCTGCTACAACGAATTCCCAACGATAAGGTCGGCGTAAGTTTAAGTTTAACACTATTGTCTTGGTACCGTAAGTTGCGATTTCATTGCCGTTAGCTGCGTATAATTTATATGCACTACACTGATTTAGACGATCTTTTCTCGCGGCTGGTAAAACAGACACATTGGCACCGGTGTCAACTAAAAATCTAAGTCCGGAGTTACTGTCTGACACACACAAACGATTGAATGGAAAAACGGTACAGACCTGAAGACCCTCGGACTGTACCTCGCTGCTCAGTTTTCCGGCTGTGTTGTTTTCCACGCGCAAGGCTTCGTACACCTGTTGGCCTTTTCTCGGAACTTGTAATGGTAAAAGCATAAGTAGTTCTCCTTCCGGGGACGGCAGGAACTGCTACGGCGCCTGGACTGTGAACGACGCCGGTTGCGATCCGGGGCGCGGGACCGCGACCTCTGCTGATCGATCCGGTCCACGGTAGCCTTTATTTTAGCCACCTCAGCTCTCAACAGGGCCAAGTCATAGGCGGTAGTAGATGCTGGCGCTGGCACGGTGTAAGTAGCGGTGGCGGCATAGGAAGGCCGCACAGCTTCCATGACGTTATCTGCAACTGCTGCTAGATTGTCCAGGTCCTTGGAGTCGGACACAGTTAGCACGGCTCGGACTTGTGTCGGAAGACGACCCTGCCACAAGACGCGAAGGGTTTCATCAGGAACCTTGTCAGTAGCGAGCTCACGCATCCGCCGAAGCAGCTGAGATGGTTTCTGGTCGCCCAGCTCTAGCTCGCTCATAAGCTTCTCGATCTGCCTCGACATTGACTCCTCATAGATGTGGAGTAGCCGAGCTTTGAGTGCGTCGTACTTGTAGGTAGGAGGCGGGTTGAGTAATATGTCCGTCACTTGCGCGATAACCTCCTTACTTAGCTTAGACACGACCAGGTCAAACTTCGCCTCATCACTCAACCTCTGAGGTGCGAGGATAGCTTCCGTGCGTACGAACCATACGCGTGGCTGGTCCGTCCAAAAGTCTGCGAGGCGAGACTGTAGGGACACTGCATACCCCTGGCGCCATGATGGGCGGTTGCGCGGGTGGCTGGATGTCTCGAACGGGTGGCACGTTAACAGGCGGCACGTTCTGTGACGTAGGCGGAAACGGCGCACTCATGTTACTATATCTATTGTCCACTGATCACAACCACGCGAATATTGCCCACTACTGCATTAACATCACATAGACCACTTCAGTCATCTTGATCACGTCGGGGTCACCAGTTTAGGAGCTGACTCCGTAGGGGTGCCTGTTGGTGACCATAATGAAAGGTGAATTCTTTTACTAATATATATTTATTATAGCGGAACGTGCCATACAGTTGGCGGGCAACTAGTGACTGCCTGAAAAATCTTATTCACTACATAATATAGTTACAATACAACGTTGCGAAGTTTACATGTGTGTGCGCGGCACACCTACACATATCGTCCACTGCATTGCAATCTTCTAGGCATAGAAAGCGGTTACGTAACTCGAGCTGAAAGGTTTCGGGATTCTGGATTGGAGCACGAGGGGGACGGAGCGTTGACTTCATTAGACGAGACCTCTCCAACTTAACGTTTAGGTTCAGTGTGCTTCTAACCATTCGGTGATCGCTGCCAGTTTTCACCCTTGCGATCACTGAGACATCACTGAACAGTTGGCGTCTGGTCGTCATAATGAAGTCAATCTCATTTTTTGTCGAACCATTGGGGCTCGACCAGGTCCACTTCCTATGGGGCCGCTTCTGGAAGCAAGAGTTCATCATAAAGAATCACTCTTTCTCCATAAAGCCGGCCAGCTGCTGGCCCCTACGGTTACGTTGCCCTACTCCAAATTTCCCTACCTTCAGCTCACCGCTTTCTATTGTGCCTAGTTTTGCGTTGAAGTCTCCCATCAACACCGTGTAGTGGGTTGTGGAGGAATGTATGGCTCTGGAAATATCCTCATACATTTCTTCCACCTCCTCATCGGGATGTGCCGAGGTTGGTGCGTAAACCCGTATGACCTTCAGCGAATACCGTTTGGTGATTCTGAGTATCAGCAGGTACGCGACCCTCGTCGACACACTCCCAATCTTTACAACGTTGTTGACGAGAGACTTGTGGACGATAAATCCGACACCTCCTTGGGACAGATGGTCGCCCTTCCGGTGATAGAACAAGTTGCCGGACTCGAGAATTACCGTGTCCTACCCCTCTCTTCAGACCTCGGATAACCCAATGATATGCCAGCGCAACTTGTCTGCCTCTTCTTCCAACTCTAGTATATTCTCGTCAGTCCTCAGGGTGCGTGCGTTATATGTTGCCAGGTCGAGTCGTCGTAGGTGGCAACCGAACCTCCACCGGAGATTCTTAGCACACCCTGCCCCGCCGTTACCATGGTCGCCACCGTAGCCAGGAATAGCTGGGCCGCCGGGGACTGGGGGCCGTTTGTTTGCGTCGTTACTCATGGGAGGATATTTGCCATAGTTGCCATGCTTGGCGAGCGGGTTGGCAACCGCAGTTTTTTATTATCTCACAGTTGTTATCAGGAAGATGCTGCTGCCCATCTCCTGCCTGTCTCCCTCTGTCGCCTCTTACGACACCCACGGGAAGATATGGGGTAGTGGATATTCTCAACCGCCACTACACGGCATTTGAACAAATACTAGTATTAAAAAATCAGTTAAATAATTAATAAGGTATTTTATTTGGAAAACCTATTTTGAAATACGTATTTTGCATTTTGTATTTAAATACTTTTATTTAAAACTATTTTGTATTTTTATTTTAAATACTAATGTACCAATGCATTTGCATTTTGTATTTAAATACTTTTAATAAACCATTTTTAACATCTCTGTTTCATAATTTTGAGTGTTTTATCATAATTGCTTGTGTATTTGCGTTGAGTTGAGTTGAATTATCGCTCCTCCGCTTTCCATCAGTAACGCTGTCGAAACACTCAAGTCTTGAACTCTTGTGATTTAGTGTATTGTTGGTTTTTCGGTTAACCTAACATTTTCACTAATTATTTGTTCACCAATTACATTCATATACAAAGGCTATATAACTGCTCTAGAATGTCTCAACAATCTTGTTGTGTGCCCAACTGTACAGTTAGATTTGGAGATGGTAAGTTAAACTTGATCGGTCTTATTCCAAAAAAATGTTTTGGTCCTGGTTTAAACCAAGACTAACAGATCCAGGTTTGTTACGGTATTAACTTTAGCACCAGTATCAAAATGTATTCTTATTCCAAAACGCAGACTATCTGTGGACTAGTTAGTACCAAAATTCGTCGTGGTTTAAATATTATCCACAGATAAGAAACAAAAAATTACATTCTTTCATTCCTTCCTACAGGTTTCATTCAATACAACGTTCTGTTTCGTTAAATATTAATATTATTTTCACACTTAATTATGCTTAAATAATTATCCATCAATACAAAAACATATTGTTATTTCTTTAGGTAAAAATCTATTGGACAATCACGACTTATACTTTTATTAAAGTGCTTTTTATAATCGTTTTCGTTTTAACGACTCTACCGTGAAATGGAGTAAATTACGTAGGTACCGCGAACGCGTGAAAAAACGTTCAAAATTTTTTGCGTCCTTATGTATAATAAGTAAATGCTCTTATTTTAATACATTGCATTGATCTTAGTATTGTGGTATTGCAGATAGTAAGGTTTTATTTGGATCTATATTTATAATAATGAAACAAAAGAAAAAAAGGGGTGAAAATTGGAGTTCAGAAGAAAAAGTTAGTGAAACATTGTATTTTATTTGTTAGTGCGTAGCAACGCTCTTATCCTCCTATCATCCTTATTTCGACTAAAAAGAATGTTCTTATTATTATTGGAAATATTACGTACTTTTATTGCTCAATCAGCACCTATTTTAGAAGATAAGTCGACGAAAACGTGCGTAAACATGAAAAAAATAAAAGAGTGGAAGAATATAACTAATAAGTAAGTACTTATTGCATTTGTTGTGTACAAGTAGGCACGGTATTATTTACAAGATTTATTCTTTTATTTTAGATTTAATGAGATAACAGGTAAATGCCGATCAGATGGGGAATTGAAGTTAGCTTGGAAGAGGATGAAGTTGTCGGCTAAATCAAACCTATCTACATATAGGAGGGAACAATCAAAAACAGGGGGTGGTGAAAAACCACTATCACCTACTCCTGAGGAGTTACAAATTATGGCAATTGCTCCTCACGACTTTTTCATTGACGTTAACGATTATGATAGTGATGCAGTGGTAAATAAAATTACTTATGTCTTACACATTTAATTAAAATGAAATAACTTTATTTTGTATACTAAATATATTTACTAAATTGTATAAATAATCTGCCATTAAGGCATACAATTTACAATACAAAATTATTTTTCAAATATTCAAAACTTAATATACATATGTAATAATTTCTTTTCAATTAATTCGTTCTTATTCAAAATTGAAATGTCATAAATTCATACATAGTGGTATATATATAGGTAATGACAGGAAGACATGATAATAAATGTTTTAGTAATTTATTTTAGAATCCAGTGACTGTGGCTACAACCACAAAAGAAATATTTGCTGACCCTAAGCCTTGCCTTAGTTTTAATAAAAATGACACACCAGTAGTTACAAACATAGAATATCCAGAACTCAATGTCGAGGTGCAAGGTAAATAATAATTATTGATTATTTATTGAAAAGCAAAATATATTATTATTATAGTTACAATCATATTATGTAATACACAAAATTATCTCAATATTAAACATGTTTCATTTATTATACCCTTTATTTATATTAATTTTTAGAGATATCAAACGATCCAACTACGGACAAAGAAATGAAAATAACCAACAATGAAACTGTTAATACAAGGGGCATTACAAAAACAAAAGACAGGAAAAAGGGCTTTGCAAGCCCTTTTTCCTGTCTTTTGTTTTTAGGTAAGGTTAAAGTATGAGATGTATTAAAGTAATTATTTCAATAGGTATGTTGAAATAATTACTTTAATACATCTCATACTTTTTAACATTTGAAAATTAGTATTTAATTAAACACTAAAAATGTTTCATATTTTCAAATATTAAAAAGCAAAGTTAATATTAATTGATTGAAAAATAACTATAAATATATTTCTTTTGCCTACAAGGTTAACTTCCATTCTAGTACATACTTTTATTACTTCATAATACTTAGTACATAAAAAAAACTTACATTAAGTATTCTATTTCATTTTACAGAAGAGAAGATATACAGCAAACAATCATAAAAGCAATACAGATTTAAAAAAAAAGACAACTAGAAATGATGGAAGAGGAACATAAATACAACACACATACAAAAATTAGAATTACAAATATCTTTGTTAGAAATTCAAAAAAATACAAGTTAAATAGCAGCTTAATGCTACTGTGTTTCATATGGTGAGTGTATAGAACCAGAATAGAATGATTTTTATTCACCACTGGTTTGGAAAATACCTCTGTCCTGGGAAGAACCAGCAAGAAACCCAACGGGACTTTTCTTTTATACATGTTTCACTTTACAAATTTTGGTTTACAATTTTTAAATTAATTTTAATAGAAACAGCAAAGCAGCGATCACCTCATTTGCAGGGGTTATTTTCATTTATGTATTCTTTGATATTATAATAACCCTTTTTATATAATTTTTCTTTAGTAAAACATTTATGTCCAAATACTTTAACACTACTCACTTTTAAGATTAACTCTCATGCTATCTCTATCACAAAGTCAAAGTGAATGTGACACCACAAGACTTAACAACATCTTAAAATTGAGAAGCTTTCAAGTATTTGGCCATTAAACTTTTATTGACAAATTTTGTATGAGAGACCCCTTCTACTGGAAACAAGGAATTCCATTTTAGCCCTCACAGGTGACAACGCATCTTCATTTTGATTCATAGTCGAGGATAGATGTAGATGTCTATGTGCCAGCAACTACTTACCATCAGGTGAACTGTGTGCTCGTTTGTCACCATCATCCTATTAAAAAAAAATATTAAAGACTGTATCAGATACATGTTTGTAAATATTCTGATATATGAAATTATTCTTTTCAGGTACTTATTGCTGCAAATATCTGTACATATTTCAATAATAATTAAAATAAATTTTATTTTATTAACATAACATTGGCATAATAAACTAAACCTAATTACTTAATTATCACACAGCCCTACTTCCCGTGAACCCTTGCACCTCTGGAAAGGAAATCCAGCTGTGAATGTAGCAGAGCGACAATATTCATTAAAAAATCTAAACAGATCTCTACAGCACTTTAAAGTCTATATAACATAGCTTCATATTGATGTGGAATATGCTGTACCCTACATCTTTCCCTGAAGCACAATCATTATGGCTTAAATAAAAGCATTTTGCTCAATAAATTAAATATTATCACAGTACTTCCCGTGATTTATTCCATATTGGTGAAAATTGTAATATGTAGTTGTTATTATTTGACAGCTGACAACAGCTCAGCGGAAAGATTTTACTTTATAAATGAGTATTATGTCTGAAATCAAAATATAATAATTATTATAATTGTCTTATATATTTATTGACCTCTTTATTACATTATTTTTATTCAATGAAACTTGGCCCCTAAATTACAAAATAAAATAAATTAAATGTACATATAGCCTTTGACAATTGAAAAATTGTAATAATTTTATAAATTTAATAATAAATTATAAATTTTAATTATGAATTGTTATATAAAAATTGTAAAAAAATGTTTACCTGCTGAAAATGATTTTCAATAAACTGTCTTCTCCTAATATTTCCCCTTATTGATGGTGGAATATATCTTTGTACTATAGGTTCAGATGAATATCGTTCAGTGCTATCTACCTCACCAGAAAATACATCTCTCATGTCTATGGCAATATTGTGTAGTACAGCACATGCAACAATTGTTTTTTTTGCTGTTTCAATGTCCCCAAACATACCTCTTAACGGGCAACGAAACCGTTGCTTCCATAAACCAAAACATCTTTCCACCGTGTTCCTGGTACGGATATGACTCCTATTATATCTTTCTTCTTGTGGTGTTGTTGGGTTCAGCAGTGGTGTAAATAGGTATGGAGTACAAGGATAGTCACTGTCACCAAGTAATATTCCAGAGAAAGCACCAGCCTCAAACCTCTGTTTTAGTCTACATTCTCGGAATATTCTAGTCATGTACGCTGCCACGCCACCTAGTAACAATGTCCATGATTTTCAGGTTAGCATCACAAACCACCTGAAAAGTGAGAGCTCATTAGTCCTTTGTTTTACTGATATAGATTGGTTATATTTTATTGTGCACCAAAATTGTAACAGATCATATTACTCATGATTAAAACTACTTTTACGGATTTTATCGCGTTTATTTTTACTTTTTATTTTTAATTCCCGACGTTTCGGGCGCTTTCCAGCACCCATGGTCACGGGGGACTGAGATGACTGACGTCCCGATGTCATTGTTAAACCGGAGTACCTTCAGCTTTTTTAATTATTGTTTATGGTCCGATCTATGCAAAACGAACTAACTCTGTCTTGAGGTCTTGCAGTGGTATGCTTGGGTTTAGTTTTAATTTTATTGATTATAGGATCCCAAGCAGGTGGTAGTACCCAGCCTCCTTCTCTATTGAAATTAGGATGTTTTTTAATTTCAATAGCCTCACGTATCATCCTTGGTAGGAATCGGTGTTCTTTCGCGAGGATTTGTGGTCTATCAAATCTGATGTAATGGTTGGGGCCGTCTAGGATATGATCACAAACTGCAGACTTCCCGGAACGTTGATGCTTCACATCAGCTATATAATCTTTTACGCGGGTCCTAATTGATCTTTTGGTTTGTCCTATATAAGAGAGACCACATTCACAATCAAGCTTGTACACTCCTGCATCTTGTAGAGGAATATGACACTTGACGGATGGTAGGAACTGACTAATCTTCTTCGGCGGCTTGTAGAATGTTCTAATAGAAGCTCGCTTCAAGATATAGCCAATCTTGTCTGTGACACCTCTGACATATGGTAGTACAGCAGGCATACACGCTCGACTGTGGCTGGCTTCACTCGGTCACTGTGACGTAGGCGCGGGACCCGAAGCTTGTTGTCGTGCAGAACTTGCTTGATGTGCTGAAGCTCGGCGGCCAGGTGTTTGCTGTCACAGATCCCTCGTGCTCTCTGTAACAAAGATTTGCCCACGGTAGCTAACTGTGAAGGATGGTGGTGAGATTCACCGTTTAAATATCGGTTTGTATGGGTCTTTTTCCTATACACAGTGTGACCAATGGTGTTATTAGGATTTCTGATGACTAACACATCTAGGAAAGGTAAGGAATTATTTGCCTCTAACTCCATAGTAAATTGAATTTTAGAGTTTATGGAATTAAGATGTTCTAAAAATGCAGTTACTTTGTCTGATGGTAAAATTGTGAAAGTATCGTCTACGTACCGCTTGTAGATCCTTGGTGTAACAGGTGCAGTAAGGAGGGCTTTCTCCTCAAAGTCTTCCATGAATATATCGGCGACAATGGGAGATGAATGTGGTCTCTCTTATATAGGACAAACCAAAAGATCAATTAGGACCCGCGTAAAAGAACATATAGCTGATGTGAAGCATCAACGTTCCGGGAAGTCTGCAGTTTGTGATCATATCCTAGACGGCCCCAACCATTACATCAGATTTGATAGACCACAAATCCTCGCGAAAGAACACCGATTCCTACCAAGGATGATACGTGAGGCTATTGAAATTAAAAAACATCCTAATTTCAATAGAGAAGGAGGCTGGGTACTACCACCTGCTTGGGATCCTATAATCAATAAAATTAAAACTAAACCCAAGCATACCACTGCAAGACCTCAAGACAGAGTTAGTTCGTTTTGCATAGATCGGACCATAAACAATAATTAAAAAAGCTGAAGGTACTCCGGTTTAACAATGACATCGGGACGTCAGTCATCTCAGTCCCCCGTGACCATGGGTGCTGGAAAGCGCCCGAAACGTCGGGAATTAAAAATAAAAAGTAAAAATAAACGCGATAAAATCCGTAAAAGTAGTTTTAATCATGTGTAGTGTTCGCGTAAATATAAGAAATCATTAGATCATATTACTATTTTAATCTACATTTTTTGCCATAAGATAGTCAAACAAATTATTTTCTATTTTGGTAAAGTAAATTAATTTAGAGACAATCACAGCTTATTTAAAATATTTGTACATTACCTGTACAAATATATTGAAGAAAATATAATATTGAAGAAAATACTTTTCTATTAATATATAACTGACCCCCATTAGCATTTACTTTCTTTATTCTTATGTGAGTACAGTCAATCGCGCCAATTACTGTAGGAAAATTAGCAATACTGCGGAATTTCCTAATGGTTTCCTTTTGTTCATTTAAAGAGGTAGGCATTTTAATAAATTCTCGGGACATTCGTGACAAAATTTCCACTACTTTTTTACATGTCCTACTGACTATTGGTTGAGACACACCATGTAAATCACCTGTATCATCTTGAATCTACAAATAAAACAATAATATGTATTTTTTGGATTTTTATCTAGCGTTATGTTGGATACATTGACCAAGATTAATAAATAGCACTTACTTCATGGCGAGCCCAGTTGCGTAATGCACAAAGTACTTGGATTTCAGGACTCAGTGGGCATCCTCGAGAGTCGTGCACTAAATCCTCACGTAAAAGATCCACAATTTGTCTATCAGGTCGCCGAGTGGTCTCTAGCATGTCCAAATCTTCTAAATCCATCAAGTCAATCATGTTTATATCCATTTTTAACGATTAAAAACACGAAATGAAAATAACGTCAAATAAAGAAAAGAAGTGCTGAATTTGAGGTTGGTACCATAGTTAAACTAGGGGTCTCGGAAGTTTAACTTTAGTACCATAGATAGTCCTAGAACCAGAGATAATCTTCGTTTTGGAATAACGTTTTATTTAGTAATGGTTTAAACCTGGTACTAACTCCAGTACCATATTTAGTCCGCGTTTTGGAATAAGGCGGGATATGTTCATAAATAAAATTACCTCTTTACTTATTGGTTTTGTTATTGTATAAGTAGATTGTACAGTCGCAGCCAAAAGCAACTGCCTATATGTACTTTAAGCCATGAATAAATCGAATACACCTAAAAGTAACCAACCATAATCAGCTGCACCCAGCTGTTGTATCCAGCTGAACTCCCATAGCCGGAAGCTCAGCTCCCAAAGCCATTTAATTGCTGACTTACCACGTGCTCAATACGGTATTTTTTTACTTATAAGCCAGTGTTTGACCATAATTCTAGGTGTGATCATCACCTGGTGGTGATGAAGCCCTAAGTTGTAAATCGCAATATCTTCCCGTAACAAAAGCCTATTCACTCTTTAAGGAAAACATCGTGAGGAACCTCTATGACTAAGAAATTAAAAAATAAATAAATTGAATCTTGTGTAGTCCGGTAACATGTATTGGGTAGTGTGGCCGACATATTCTGAATAAGCTTTCCAATATGGATCACCAATTTAAATACCCATATTTTTTGAAGATAGTACTCACTAAAAGATAGCATTTCGCAAAGTTTTAGGTTGCGGAAACTTACGGTTCATGAGATACATTTTTTTTACTTTTCATACAAATTGGCATACCTTGGGGACGGCATATGTTCAGCAGTGGACTTGTGAAAGGCTGTAATGATGATGATGATGATCTCATATATATTATTCATTATCTGTATGGATATTGAGGTGTAAAATTATTTATTATCATTTGCTACACTTTTGTCATTGTTAGAGTAAAAAATTAATTATTACTTTTATAGTATAAATAATGTAATTAATGGTTTGTTTTCAGGTATCCCTTTGCATAGATTTCCTAACCCAAGTAATCCAAAAGAAATTGAACGATTTCGTACTTGGGTAATAAAGATTGGAGGTGAAATCTTTGGCAGAGGTGACTTGTACATTTTTGACAACAGAAGGATATGTCATAACCATTTTGAGGAGATTTGCATGTTCCCTACTACAAGGAGGCTGTCTAAATTTGCAGTTCCGTCTCTGAATTTATCAGGTATGTTAACATCATCATACTCAAATATCTAAGTTACACAATTTTTAAAGTATGTGCTATTTCTTATGTATATTTATTAAATTCTGTTATACATAGATTAAATGTACGACAACCTTTATCAGTACAAATGGATTTTAACATTCGGGCCAATATTTCATCACAAGGTGGTAAGTAAACCTTAAAGTATAATAATAATACGTTTGGTTATTTTCTCCCACATATGATTAGTACAATATAATAAACAAAGTAACAATAAACGAATACAACTAAATAACAGCTATAAATACTAACTAAATAAGATCTACGTGGAACTGATGCCCCAACTAGGTTGCTCTGTGCTAGTCCCTAGAAGTGATATTGCTGTGAATCAATTAAAGGTGGACTTATACGGGCAACTAAAATTGCTCAATGCCAGTCAATACTCGTCATCTATGACGTCACGACTATTTCAAGCAATTTACGGCAACGGCAACAAGCATAAATACTGCGCAGTACAATATTGAGCGATATGGCGCAACTTCATCAACTAGGCAATACTGTACTACACGAGCATTTCAGTATTCGCTCGCTATGGACGACATTGTTCTTGCTGCGGCGGCTTGTAGCGCTTTTTTTATTATTAATCAAAAACAAAAAAGAAGGAAAAGGAATAGGCGTATCTGGATGCGATCGTTTTTGGCAAAGAGGCCGCAATTTTCATTGTGTAAAGAATTAGATGACATATTATTCAAAAACTTTACTAGAATGTCACGAACAGACTTTGAATTACTTTTGAATAAATAAAATTTGAAATAATTTTGCGGCTTGCCGTCTTGCTCCCCGCGGAAGCAAGACGGCAAGCCGCAAAACAAACCAGTGCGAATGAGATATATACAAAAATTGCTAGGAATTTCCAAGCCCATTGGATATTCGTCAATTCGTATCTGCGACATTGAGCGATATGAAATATTTGGAGCAATTAGAAGCAATATCGCCGAAATAATTGCCGCAATTTGCTCCATTGCTTTGAAATTGCTCCATTAATTGCTCCAGATCGGTTCATTCGTGTCGCCGAGCAATTATTGCCCTCGTTTAAGCGCACCTTAGTACAGCTACTTGTTATAAAAATATATTAAAATGGACTTGTTCAGTTCAAGGGCTATGCTCCGGGTTTCTCGCATGCGTGATAAACTTAGAAATGAGGATATCCGCAGTAGAACCATAGTGACCGACATAGCTTAACGGATGGAACGGCAATGGGCCGACCAAGAAAAATTTCGAAGAACCGACAACCGTTGGGGAAAAAAGGGCCTCAAGTGGCAGCCTCGTACTGGTAGGTTAAGTGTAGGGCGACCCCCCACTAGATGGAGTGATGACGTGGTAAGACATGCAGGAAGTCGACGGATGCCGGTGGCTCAGGACTGTGCTTTGTGGCAAACCTTGCGAGTGACCTATGTTCATCATTGGACTTGTGAAGGGCTGTAATAATATAAAAGAAGAGAAACATGCTCTAAATAATAATCTATTTTCCTTTCCAAGAAAATTGCACTCATCAATTTAACACGTTGCAGGATGCACTGAATTAGCGGTAGATTTTTTGAAGTTGAAAAATGACAGTACGGGCACCGCCGTACAATTTTAAACTCTTCTAAAGTGAGGTACGGACATTACAGTGAAATTTCGTATTGAGGAACAAGGAAAACCGTTTTTACTGCCGTATCACATCAATCCTTCATACGTACAGAAGCATTAGAACGCACAAACTCACGCATTGAAAATATATGTGTTAGTGCGTTTTCTATGAAGTCCTCGCACGCACACTACGGTTATGCCCGTAATCAGTCTATAAAGATTCTATGCGACGGCTCGAGTAGTGTAACACCACGCGCGGTTGAATAAAGTTGTGTTCGTCGACTTTCGCGCCATTTTTTGTTCACCATATTTATGGACTAACGTGAGTATTTTGACTGATACTTGTATTTACAATAGTTTGTTTTACACTTAGGCTGGCAAACAAGGTTATGTAGACGGATAAATCTATTTCGAAGGCGCGTATTCGGATGTGTAAGTGAATGATCATTTGTTTTGTTTTAGATGGATTCAAATAAAGATTCGAACCGCATTAGTCGTCTTCTGGAAGAAGTTTCAACGCCGGAATCCAGCGACAATAATGAAGACCCGTACCACGACGATGGAGGAGAGTATGATTCTGACGACGATTTTCGTCCATCTGCTGAATCAGATTCTTCCGACGATGAAATTGGCTTCAATGGAATCTCAGCGCGCCACCGCCGCCGTTATCATTCGTCGTCTAGTAGCGATAACAATGCGCCGGTAAGTCCATCCCTGCAGTATCCAGCCCTTCAGTCAGAACAGCCCGTTGCCCAAGGAGCCAGTGATTTATTGCAACCTACCGACATGGACCTCTCCTTTCAGTCTCCAGAGATGGAACAGCCTGGTGCACAACCTGCCAATGATAATTTTCACGATATGGATATTTTCGTTTCGTCTCCAGAGGCTACCGATTCAGAGCAGCTCCAAAACAATGAAGAGTGGTCGTAAACGACTAAACCAATCGCTGATTTCCACTTTGAGGAGTCCTCATCGGGACCACGATTTGATGTAAATAGCATTCAAACGCCACTAGATATGTTCAAATTGGTTTTTTCGGAAAGCCTAATTGATCATATAGTTGAATGTACTAATAAATATGGTGAAAAACTAACTGGTCAAGGTGGGCCACGCACTAGGAACAGTCGTCACTATAAATTCCGACCTGTGGATAGGCAGGAAATATTATCTGTTTTCGGCATACGCCTTCTACAAGGGCAATTGAAATTCCCCCTTAGACGGACTTTTTTTCTAATTATCCGCTGTACTACCATCCGTTTTCTCAACATGTAACATCTGGTAAAAGGTTTGAACAAGTCATAAGATGTCTGTGTGTAGCGGATGATCAAGCAAAGGGAGAACACAAAGTGCTTGATTTTATAAAAGCTTTGAATAATAACTTCCAGCTTATCTACGGTCCTTCGAAAGAATTATGCATAGATGAATCACTTATTCTATTTAGGGGTAGAATAATCTTTCGTCAATACATAAAGTCTAAGAAAGCGAGGTATGGTATCAAATTCTACGTCCTCACAACTGCGAGCGGTTATGTCCTTGATATGATTATGTACCGTGGTAAAGATGCATCTGCAGAGACAGGAAAGAAAACTCAAAATATCGTGCTGAAATTATGGGAACCATATGTGCTCAAAGGTCACCATGTTTTCATGGATAATTTTTATAATTCAGTGGAGTTGTCGCAAAAGTTACTTGATTTGCGGACACACTCTTGTGGGACATTGAGAAAAAACCGTAAAGGCAACCCAAGGGTACTAACAAGTCTAAAACTAAAAAAGGGAGATTATTACTGGTATCGCAAAGGCCAAATTTACGTTTCGATGTGGAGAGATAAAAGACCGGTTTATACAATTTCTACTCGGGATCACCAAAAACTAGAACAAGTACCAAATCGACATGGTAAATTAGCAACTAAACCCGCCGAAGTAGCTGCTTACAACACTTTTATGGGGGGAGTAGATAGGGTCGATCAGATGACTTCATATTGATATGAGTAATAACTCATCCCCCCGCAAAAGCATAAGATGGTATAAGAGGGTTATCTTTCACTGCCACGATATAGCTGTCTGGAACGCATTTTATCTGTACAAGACTTATGTGAAAAAGAATCGAAAATATAAGTCTATTGAGTTCAGAGACCAATTGATAAAGGAAATGTGTCAGATTTCTGTTGATATAAAAGGTCCCGATGTGGTAAGAAAAGATAGTGTGTACAGCAGTCGAAGATTTAGGCAAAATGTTGTTGAACAATGTAGCGTCGCTGTAATGAAAGGTCACTGGCCAGTCGTGATGCTACCTCCAACCTCAGATGGCAACAAAAGAAAATTCAAATATTTAAATTGCAAATTGTGCACTAAGGTAAACAAGCGAAAGGAAACTAAATATATCTATCTGCAAGGGATGTGTGAAAAGAACACCTTTGTGTCCTTATTGTTTTGAAGATTAGAACATTTTGCATGGGCATATTCAACAAGATGCAAATAATCGGGAAGACTAGATTTAAGGTCAATTTAATTGTTCTGATTACATGGCACTGATTACAAGTTTCTTTAATTACTGTTTTTGAGTATTAGATATTAGATACTACATTAGGTGATTCAATAAATGCTAAGTATTCTTTTATGTTTTGGTTTTATTTTGAAAACAACTTACATTCCTATAATACTGCAATAGCCGTAGCATCATATTTTGAGACCGTAAAATATTTATAAAATACGGTACGGCTATAGCCGATTACGGGAATAGCCGTAGTGTAATTTTAACATGTCATTTATGCATAATTAAATGACAGTACGGCTATAACCGGCATACGGCTATGAAAGTACTATCGTTATATTATTATTCTTTAGTATTGCTCTAGGTAAGTACGGATATAGCAGTGGTCGTAACTTGTATGGGCAATTTTAGTGTCATATCGCATAATTTGAAAAAGTCATTACCGTCCCGCAACGTGTTAATTAATATAGTCATAGGTCCAGAGAGGCTTATTTCTCTTAAAATGTATCTCTTTCTCAGACATACAGGTTTCCTTAATTAATGTAGTCATAGGTCCAGAGAGGCTTATTTCTCTTAAAATGTATCTCTTTCTCAGACATACAGGTTTCCTCACAATGTTTTCCTTCACAGCTGAACATGTGGGGAAAATCGGTACTTAAAATTTATTTATTTATTTAAAAACTTACATGTAACACCTTAAGCTAAAGGAAAGAAAGAAAGAAAAACCTTTATTCACTGGAACTGTAAACATCACAAAAATAAAATAATAAACAGTTAAAATTTATCAGATTAATATTACAAGTGATGGGGTGTGTATCGAGCCAGTGAAAAGGTGATGACTCAGCGTACTGCTGCAGGGTAACCTACAGCGCTGATGATTCTGCCATAACCACAGATACACGCACGATCTGCCTGGGTGTATTTTATGAAATACGTGTCCATAATAAATTAAAACTAAACGTTGCTCGTCAATATACCTACCTATAAATAATTAGTCCCACGTATAAGTACATTAGAGATACACACATACGTAGAAGACATATTATACACATAAATTTAGTATAAAAATGTCAAAATACGTATACATATACACAGACACATATATAACACACACATATATACATATATACATACACATACATATACATACATACATATATATATTCGGTAAATACATACTAAAAACAAACATTTAATGCTCAACGATGCATGTCCAGCTGAATATATTCGCGGATTCTGTATAAAACCTTTAACCTATAAAAGCAGTTGCGGACAAGCTCAAGTAAGTGTTTTTCAAAACGCAGTCTGCCATCCATAACTAAGCCGAGGTTACGAGCTTCACTTACACGCTCCAGAGGGACATTTAACAACATGATTTTAGGGTTTTGATTCTCTAAAAAAATTATTTGGTTTTTCGATCCTAAAAGCATATACTTAGTCTTTAGTGTCGTCATAGTTTTATCCGTGAACAGGCCAAGATTTTTTATGGAATGAGAATATGGAATCAAACTTCCATTTTAAATTACAGGAGAGAGATTTCCATAATCAACCTTAGTAAATAATTGCGAACTTCCGAATATTATAACTTTGCATTTGGCAGGATTAACAGAAACGCCATATTTACATGACCATTCTCTTATGGCTTCCAGGTTATCATTTAGTTTGTGTATTACAAAGTTAAGATTATTTAAGCTTGACAGTACATAGAGCTGGAGATCATCCGCATACAGATGGTACGAACAATCTAGAACTGAGTAGATAGAATTTATAAATAAGGAAAACATAATAGGAGAAAGTATTCCGCCTTGCGGCACGCCAGATTCAATTTCAGCCCATGCAGAAAACCGCTGACCTGAGCGAACCGATTGCTGGCGACCGCGAATATAAGAAGAAAACCATTCCAAGTCTGGGGATGAAAATTTAAGCTGTTTAAGGATGGATAGGAGGATACCATAATCCACTGTGTTGAAAGCGTTTGAAAAGTCAATAAGCACCACCACTGTTAATTTTTGCTCATCTAAGCCCTTTCTTATATCGTCTGTGACTTTGATAAGCGAAGTGGTAGTACTGTGACCTGAGCGAAACCCCGATTGAAATTCAATTAGCAGGTTATGTTTTGCAGCGAATACAGATATTTGCTTAAAAACACAGGCTTCCAGAACTTTAGAGAGGTATGGGAGAATTGAAATAGGACGATAATGGTTAGGGAAAACAGGATTAGGTATTTTAGGAAGAGGTCTTACAAAAGCCTTTTTCCATGCAGAAGGGTATTGACCTGAGTCCAGAGAATAATTTATAATGTGTGTTATAGCTGGAATAAGGTACTCAAGAATCATAGACACCATTTGCTTACTAATTTCATCAAAACCCACAGCCTTGGATTTAATGGCTAACAGAGCTTTTTTAATTTCATCCTGAGTAACAGGGGAGAAACAAAAGTCGGGGATCCGGAGAGGCTGCATTGATTCTATAGAAGCAATAGTTTGAGAACGGACTTGAGGGTCTACTGAAGTAATAGAAACAAAGTGACGATTAATGTCATCCAAATTGAGAGAGGCGCCATATTCTGGAGAATTAGATTTATTAATTCCGATAGACTTCAAAAATTTCCACAAATCAGCGGGCGAAGAATTAGTTTTTTTGTCATGAATGTAGCGGCGTTTAGCATTTCGTACCACCTGATTGCATCTGTTTGTTAGCGTTTTAAAGTTAGACCAATTTTTTTCTGAGCGATTCTTTTTAAACTTCTGGAAAGCGCGATCTCGCCGCGCCATTGCCACTTGTACCCCTTTATTCATCCAGGGAGCAGGAGGACGCTTAACTTTTACATAATGTACCGGAGCATGAATATTATACAGATTCAGAATGCTATTATTTAGAAAGGATATTTTATCATCGACATTAGCAGCTGCCACCAAAGGGCCAAAATCAATTGAGGATGCGTCTCTCCTGAGACTCTCAATATTTATTCTTGAAAAATTGCGTAACTGCAGAAAAATAGGTTTCTGTTTTGGAGGTTTAAGTTTATATGAAAATAAATCCAGTCGTGACGTGAGAAACAAGGAGCAGAGAGCTGCCCAAACTGAATCACGCGATCAGAAGAGGAAGTAATGATGAGGTCAATCAACGAATCATCAGTGTCAGTATTTCTATGAGTTGCCGCCAATGGGAGAATGCAGAGTTCGACTGATTCAATGATTGATCGAAGTTTTTGGGAGTGAGAAGTATTTTTTAACAAATCAGTGTTGAAATCACCCATTATTATGCAATGTATGTACTCAGATCCAATGGTGTCAAGAGCCGTCTCAAGTGAGGTAAAATAATCCACAGAAGGAGGACAATATACAACACCTAAAACTACCCTAGCACCCATAATGTTTATTTCTAGGTATAAAAACTCAGCAGTGGCAGAAAATGGGTAGGGGGAAGATAGAACAACTTTATAAGGAATATTTTTTCGTAGGTATATAGCGACACCACCTCCCCCCTTCTCATTCCGATCATTGCGTATAAGAATGAAATTGGGTAATGAGTACAAACTCGATATAATAGATGGTTTAAGCCCACTCTCAGATATTAAGATAGCATCGACACAGTCTAGTGAGAATGCTTCTTCTAAGTAGGAAAATGACTTGGAATGCTCTGTGCATTAATATGACAAACATTAAAATATTTTTTATGAGGCAGAAAAATATTAACTGATCGCGGAAGGGAAGTAAATTATCTGTAAGATCATTACCAGAGGCGTATGAGGAATCTGAACTATAAATGGAATAAAATGATTCATCATCAGACATTATTAACTTCTAAATAGATTTATATGTAATATGTATATTAGATAATAACAAATAATAAAATATTAAATATATTAAGAGATAAAACAAAGTCTAAGTATAAAATATCTACAACGCTATACATATAAACCAGAAAATCAACTACTCCACTATCACTGCTCTATCCCATCAGTTGACTGATGAAGATAACAATCATTGTTTTTTAAAAATAAACTTAAATTAATAGAACATTAAAATACACTATTATACAAGTAAATTCAAAAACAGGATATAACAAAACATCAACATTAAACTAATAAGTCCACAGTTAGTCTTTCCCAACGAAAACAAAATCAAACGTTTAATTTGTTAGGTAGTGTCTGTGTAACCAAATCATTTCTTGAAATCAATGTTAACAGGGATATAGTAAAAATTGTAAAATTTTGTCATGATATAAAATAACATCCGTTTGCTAACAGTATTTTAGAAACATTAAAACACATTAGGATGCAAGGTATAATACCTTTGCCTGTACTTGGCATATCGTAATTACAACAATATTCTTTATCTTTACAAAGTAACAAAATAACAGTTTGCTTATATTTTTCTACCTACTAGGTAATGTTGTTGGTAATAAAGTAGGTAGTACCTACTTTATTACCATACTATATTATTATAATACTATTATTAGCTGATTTATTCTTATTACAAAAAGTAAATAATAAACAATATTAAACCCTTAGTAGTTTAGTTAAGTCAATGAAACTAAAAAGATAAATATAATGCAACGATAATTACTACAGTACGATCATTAGAAATAATAAAAAGCTTGAATGATACCAAGTAA
The DNA here is from genome assembly GCA_036936625.1 of Parnassius smintheus behrii. Classification (NCBI taxonomy): domain Eukaryota; kingdom Metazoa; phylum Arthropoda; class Insecta; order Lepidoptera; family Papilionidae; genus Parnassius; species Parnassius smintheus. Next base: position 41,225,613 of record JAUPFT010000025.1, read on the forward strand.
CATAGGACTCAATAAAGTAAACTTAATTATTTTAAAGAATTGTAACAACCTTGAGAAAGTGTGTAAAAATATCAACAACGTCATTATTTTTTGGTCACAACGCGGCGTACCCTTTTTTTTTCGTTGCTTGGACCCGATTGTGCCCCTTGATAGCGTGAGACCACTTCTTGTTGGCGACTATTTTAGATGTACTTGGTTGTGATACACCAGAGAGATTACCTGTGCTATCTTCGGTTTTGGGAGGTGATGTATTTGAAAGAGGAGAACACCCTGGCGAGTACTTGGTGACAAGATTATTGAAGTCTTCCTCTGAAGTTACTTTTGCCCGACTACTATCAGGCAGTTTAATATAGACTGTGCCATCAAGCGTCCACACATTCCTCATGCCAAAGTACTTCCTGGCCTGCTTGTGAATATTTTGACGTGTCTTTGTGAGGAACTCAAACAATGTGAAAGACGTACCTTTTAACTTAGCCTTAGACTTCCAAACTAATGATTTTGTATGGTGTTCATGGAACTGGACGAGGACTGCTCTAACTTGATCTTTACCTTGTGAGCCCAATCTGTGACACCGTTTGATCGAGGTTCGGCTCACATCAGAAAGGCCCATTTTGCTATGTATTAAGCTTAGAACCTTATCAATTAAGCTTACTTCAGAGTCCTCGGGGATGCCATTGAATAGCAATACATTTTGCCGTTGCCGCATGTCAAGTCCATCAATTGTGTTTATACAACTTCTAACTTGCAGTTACAGTAGACAAAACATTTGTGTGACCATATCCTTGAATGCATAAAATTCTTGACTTAGCTGCACTACCGTTGGATTGGATGGGACCAGTGCAGCCTTTAAACGATCTTCGAATTCTGCCATCTTTTGCATCCAGCTGACTTCCAGTTCTTTCTGTATTTTATCTACATTATGGATGCTTGCCATATTGTAATCGTAATGTAACAGTGCTTAATGGTGGTAAATACTAGTGTTGCTGATGGGTGATGCAGTAAGTTTTTTTTATTTTATAGAAGAGGGGGCAAACGAGCATGCGGCTCACCTGATGTTAAGTGACTACCGCCGCCCATGATCAACCGCAACACCAGGAGAATTGCGGGTGCGTTGCCGGCCCTTTAGAAAGGAGTAAGCTCTTTTCTTGAAGGTCCCCAGGTCGTATCGGTCCGGAAAAATCGCCGGTGGTAAACTATTCCACAGAGAGGTTGTACGTGGAAGAAAACTCCTTGTGAAACGTACAGTGGTGGACCGCCAAGCATCCAGATGGTGTGGATGGTATCGGGACGTTTGCCGTGTAGTGCGTTCACGAAATTTGGCGGCTGGGATTAATCCGAACAATTCCTCAGAGCACTCCCCGTGATAGATGCGATAAAATACGCAAAGAGATGCAACATCTCTTCGCAGCGCCAGTGAATCGAGCCGATCGGAAAGCACTCGGTCGTCGACGATTCGAGCCGCTCTGCGCTGGATGCGGTCAAGTGGAAGGAGCTGGTACTGGGGAGCCCCAGCCCAGAGATGGGAACAGTATTCCATGTGCGGCCGAACCTGCGCCTTGTAAAGTTGCAGGCGGTGTGCCGGCATGAAATACTGTCCCGCTCTGCTGAGCACGCCAAGCTTTTTAGAGGCCAATTTGGCCTTCCCTTCCAAGTGACCACGAAACTGCACGTCACTCGATATGTCGACGCCGAGGATTCCGATACCGGCTGAGGGAACAAGGGGAGTGCCTTGAAACTGAGGGGATACGACAAAGGGGTTCTTTTTAGCGGTTAACACGCAAACTTGTGTCTTCTGGGGGTTAAACTGGACTAGATTTAGTCGTCCCCAATCCGAGCCTCTGTTCAGCAAAGACTCGACTTCAGACACAAGTTTGTCCCGGCACTCGGAGACGTTTTCCCGAGAAATATTGGCTCGGCCGGTGTAAAGAGCATCACCAGTGCTGTCATCCGCATAGCAATGAATGTTACGGGTATGCAACATATCATTGATATGCAGAAGAAACAGCGCTGGCGATAGCACGCAGCCCTGTGGAACACCAGCATTAATAGGCTTGCAATCGGAGCTTGCACCGTCTACAACGACCTTGATGCTCCGATCTGCAAGAAAGCTGGTGATCCAATCGCACAATTTCTCGGGAAGCCCATAGGAAGGGAGCTTCGAAAGAAGCGCTTTGTGCCAAACCCGATCGAAGGCCTTCACAATGTTCAAACTAACGGCCAATGCCTCCCCCTTGAACTCTACTGCCTCCGCCCATCTGTGAGTGAGGTAGACCAGAAGATCACCAGCTGACCGACCACGGCGAAAACCGTATTGACGGTCACTAATCAGCTGGTGATCCTCAAGGTACCTCATGAGCTGGCAGTTTACAATGGACTCCATTGTTTTGGAGAACAAGGAGGTGATGGCGATTGGCCGGTAGTTGGACGGGTCTGAGCGGTCGCCTTTTTTAGGGATCGGGTGGACGAAAGCCGTCTTCCATGATTTTGGGACTACGCCTAGGGAGTAGGAGTACCGGAAAAGACGCGTTAAAACCGGTGCCAACTCTGGAGCACACGTCCTCAGCACAATTGGGGGGATTCCGTCAGGCCCACTCGACTTGTTGTTGGCTGACAGAAATTCCCCTGGACAGCCTTGGCGAGAGACCAGAATGCACGGGTTCCAGAAGGAAGGCGAACTAGTTTCTCGCCAATTCTGCCTATGTGCTCAGACTTTGCCTTGGCAATGACTCTTTTGAAGGACCTAGAGGCGGAATTATACTTCTTTTTTAGAGCGCTGGTGTTTACATCCCGGGACGCTGATGCATCAACCCAGGCTTGGTAGCACTCCTGCTTATAGCATGATGCTATTTTACAGGAGCGACCAAACCATGGCTGAGATTTGCCTCCAATGGGCACCACAGAGGAAGGAATAAAAAGTTCCATACCCTGAAGTACCACATCAGTAACAGAATCCGCAACAACGTTGGGATCATCCGGCGAGAAGCAAACCCGCCCCCAAGGGTAGGATGCAAAGAAAGACCGCATCCCATCCCAATCGGCTGACCTATAGTGCCAAACACGGCGGCAGCCTGCAGAATGCAACCGCGATTTTAGCGTGAGTGGCACAACACTCCGGACCAGACAATGGTCCGAGGAGCCTAAAGGGGCGTCGACGGAAATCTGATATCCGTCCGGGTGAGAGGTCAGCAGAAGGTCCAACAGGGAAGGTGCATGATCCTCCACATCTGGAATCCGCGTAGGCGAAGTAACCAGTTGTGTCAGACCATATGCCAAGGCAAAATCATGAACAGATCTCCCCGCATGATCGGTTAAACGTGAACCAAGCCATTCGGCGTGATGGGCGTTAAAGTCGCCGAGGATCACGATCTCTGCGGAGGGGATCTTCTGTAGCAACGCATCTGCAGCCATTTGGACGTGGTCGAAGAGTCGGTCTGTTTCGGCATTACTGCTATGGGACCTATAGAGGCACCCGTAGACGCGCGGATGGTCGTCGCTGTCTACGCGTAGCCAAAGGATGGACAGGTCCGAACCTTCAAGTCTGCCGAGGCGTCGAGAACAGATGTCCTCTCTGACGTAAACGCAAACTCCAGCCCGAGGCACAAAGGAGTGTTCCAGTTTGTACCCCGGGTAGGAGAGATACGAGACATCAGCCGGAGAGGACACCTGCGTCTCGGTCAGAAAGAGCAGAGCCGGCCTCGCCGTCTCGAGATGGTAGTGGACGGCGTTTAGGTTAGAGTGAAGTCCCCTGATATTGCAGAAATTCACGGACAGCGTGGCAGGGGTCGCCTTGGTTTTGTTGCTCCGTTTGCCCCGAGCAGTTGCAGTCTTGAGCGGAATTTGGCCCCCCCCAGAATACGCGGGGCAGCCTGAGCACCCACGCTCAGAAGTGGAGAAACATGGTCGTGGATGCTCAGTGAGGGATACTCCAGGGGTGCTGGTACCCTCCTGAGGTAGTCTATCATTATTTAATTCCGCTACCATGATGATGGGGGGGGATTTGGGATTTGGGAGTTATTAAAAGCTTGTTTACATAGATAAATTATTATTTGAGTACATTAAGATCTCTTTTCTCAATATAAATATCGTATAATTTACACTTATCTATTGTGGAAATTAATAAAATTTGAAATTATAAATAGGAGCACTTAAAAACAGCTGTTGAATGTAACACCTACACGCAGAAAAAAAAATTATTAAAATAAATTTATAAATAAATTTTATTAAAATTTTATTGGAGCTGGCGAGAATCGTACTCAGGTTGCTCGTGTACTGTGAAATTTAATGCTAGCTCTTAGCCCCTGAGCTGCCATCATTCTATACACTATATTTTTTGTTAATAATGTTAGGCAAAATATGAGTTTTCAAAATTAAACAAATAACACTAGTACAAAGCTTTAAAGGAAGTTCCAACCACAATATGATGTAATAGATTAAGTTACGGAATAAAGAATTTAAATTTGAATAATGATTTCTTAATCATCAATTAAATATCTTAAATTCTCATTCCGCTTTTCATTTGCAGAGCAATTAAAAGAACTACCTACGTCATCCCAAAAGGATAATAAATCTCCTTTAAGCTTTCGTAAGATGAAAATTATTAATTTTAATATGTATTTTCATGTATAAGTCTTTTGTAAGTTATTTTTTTATTTTTTATGTGAATTGATTATTCTTTTCTTTTTTAGTATTTAGAAAAACATCTATACCGATGACAAAAACGGAGATGAACCTGAAAAAAGTCATAATTGACCTGAAAAATAAAGTAAAATGCTTATAAATTGCAATTAAGTTTGGAAAAAAATCTCCAAAAATCAAAAGCATTTAATATGCTTGTTAAAGATATGTCACCAGCTGCTAAAATATTTTTTAGCATGCAAATCAATGAGTCGCATAAGAAACCAAGAGGAAGGAGATTCTCTTTAGATGAGAAGATTTTGGCACTTTCACTATATAAGCCAAGTCCAAAAGCTTATATACTTTTAAGCAATATCTGTGTTTTACCTAAAAAAAGAACACTGGACAAGCTTCTACAGAAGGTTCATATTCAAGCAGGAATAAATGAATCTATATTTAATAATTTAAAAAAAAGAGTAAGTAAGATGCCCACAACTCACAAATATTGTACGATTATATTTGACGAAATGGCAATAACTCCAAGTCTGACATACGATAGAACAAATGAAATCATCCATGGATTTGTGGACAATGGACAAGAGAGACAAAAAGAATTTTGTGATCATGTGCTAGTTTTTGTGGTGCGAGGAGTAGTTAAAAAATTTAAACAGCCCATATCTTCACATTCTGCAAAGGAAGCACCATCCAGCTAACCATCTGAGCTACCACGGCTCTTAATAAATTTGTTATTCCTACTGTTATCTATGCTTCTTAAGTTGTGTTGCGCTTCTCCTACTGTTGCTTCCTTCATCCTTTTCCTTTACCTAATTCCCTTTCCTTTCCTTTCTTTTTCAGTGAAAACATCGAAGACAGCCAAAGAACTAAACTCCGTTGATTTATAATTGATTAACTTAGAAGTTTTAAGTGATATGATTATTTAATAAATGAATGAAAATAAATGAATCTTATTTTTACAAATGATTTAAAAAGACAAATAATTAGTGTTATTATGAATGTTCAAGCCACAGGCTTAAAAGTGATCAGTACTGTTTGTGACCAGGGATCTTCTAATATGGCAGCTATAAATTTGTTATTAAACAGCACAAAGGCTAAATATTTAAGAAATAATAAAAGTTACACAGATGGGTTTTTTGAAATAAAAGGCAAAAAATTTTTTACAATATTTGACCCTCCACATCTCATGAAGGGTATTCGCAATAACTTGATTAATAAAGACTTAAAATACAAACTCGATCAAAAAACATGCAAAGCTACATGGGACCATATTTTAGCTTTGTATAGAAGAGGACCAGAGTACAAAGGAGAATGTCTAAAAATGGTCCACAAACTCACTGCGCAGCATGTAGTTCCGAGCCTCATCCCAAAAATGGGTGTAAAGCTGAATGAGGAACAGTATAAATTATGATAAAAACCATATGGGTTCCTCATTCATTTACTAATAGCTCACAATCAAATTGGCTGGGAAGCTACATACGTAAATTACATTCATAAAAAGTGCTTTTACAAGTTTTTATTAAATGAAGAAATTCTTTTTAGTGTTTAATGTATTATGAGTGTATTTAGAATTATATACATTTGTTTCATATATATAAATTCAACATGTGGTGGTATATTGATAGTCATGGGTTATAACTATGTTCTAAGACTTGTCCTTCTTATGTAGGAAGACCCCCTAGTCGTGGTGCCAAAGTCTTCATGAATTTTGATAATTGCTGCCTAGTTCCATACTATACGTACATTTTAGTTCGTATAAACTTTTGTGGCTACTTTCATGAAACAGATTCTAGTTTATTAGATCACAGCCTTTTTAACTGACTACAGCAAAGTTAAAAGGAGGGTTATGATTTTACATAGTTTGCTAAAATCATAATCCTCCATTTTAGCAAGCTATGTATGTTATATCTATTCCTTTTTACCATATCTAAGCTACTCGTCATATTGTATTACCTTTAAGTATTTATACATAAACTGTAAAAAAAAGTTGTGGGCAATTTATGTTGTAGTCGGGTTTTAGTTTTCTTTTAGCTTTCTTTTACTAACTTCAAAAAGGATGAGGTATTGAATTAAACTGTATGTTCTTTTTTATGTGTGTTAAGCTCATAACTTTTCTTTGGGTGAACAGATTTTGATGATTCTTACTTTATCTGAAAGCTGGTGCTTTTCGTGTGGTCCCATATAAATTAAATCAAGATCTAATCAGTAGTTTTTGAGTTATCTTTTAATAATGTATATTTAATTAACTTCAAATACATTGATTCCGTTGTATTGAAGTTGGTTGTACAACAATTTTCTTTTAATTTTACCACTTGTTATGTTTGATCAAATACTTAAATGGTCAGCATTGAAACAACAATATCACTATATAAAATTGTTAACCTTCTTTTCTATTTTTATTTCAGAAATGGGAAAACTACCTGAGGAATCCTGTGAGACAGCAGATATTTTAATGTTTTTTGACAAACTGTTTGATTCAGTGAATGGAAATTATAGTAAACCCAGAAAAGGAAAACTATTGAGAAGTGCTGTAACACCAAAATCACCTCATTTAAAATTTTGGAATAGCAGCTTACCTGTTTTAAGATCCATGATATTTATAACAAAGGGAGGGAAAAAAGGGACAGTGCCTTCCATAAGAAAAGATCAAAAAACAGAGAAATTAAGCCATTTAAACCAAGTAAACCAAAATGATGGCAATCTTGATCTTGTTAGCTGTCTGGCAAGTGTCTGCAGCCAATGTGGGCTTCCACCCAGATATAACTACAGCGACGGTACGTCTCCCAAATGTCTACATTAAGGTGACAGAGTGGAAACATACATTCATCTTGCAACCCCCCTGCCACGACTCAACAGCGCTTTTAGGTCGTATACGTACAACACGTGACAGCGTAATAAAGTTGGTAGGGGTCCTTCAGACACCATTCATCACTTTTGGATCGAAGAAGGCACCTGTCTTGTCCTCGCATAAGGAATCAGTAGGTCAACTGTTGCAATTTGCTAATATAATCAAAGAGAGACTGGGTAGATGTGAGGTTGCATTGCATGATAGGACCCACAATGCAGAAACCTTGTGGGGCTGGTCTGCAACATCACTATGCCAGAAATCACAGGAGAGGACAAGAGATAAGAGAGAGATTGATACAAACACAATAGATTTGGCAACAATAAATGATACCTCGATACGACAGGATTCACACTCGACACACTCCTCATATTGCGGAACTAGTATTGGACAAGTATTTGTACAGAGTGATGCAAGGAGAGCTGACAATAGATATATTGCCAACAGCAACCCTAATCTTATAACCAGTGTTGTTGAAGCTTCCATGAAAGAGCAAGAGTTACTTCGACTAGAGAATGCGAGGAAGTTTTATACAGGGTTACATAGCCCAAGACCATCATCCCCTTACTTTCGAACTCAAGATGCTAGGGGAATCACGCGAGGAGATAATTTGCCAACATTAAAATTCACATAACAAGACCAGGATGGTAATATGTATCTATAGAGCCAGAGCAGTACCTGATAAAACAAGACATGATCATTATGCCAATGTCAACTTCAATATGCAGTCTAGGATGACTCAGACACCCTTCCGAGCTGACGATGAGACATCTACTCCTGGGAGTCATCATAGACATAGGCGTGGACTAGATTTCATTGGTGATTTTTACCACTGGTTTGCAGGTGTTGCTACAGATGAACAAATACGTGATGTTCTATCCATATTGGAGAAATTTGACCATCAATTGAATTTAACAATGAAATTTGTAGAAACCAATTCAAAGTCAATCCAATCACTATCAAAAACCACTGCAGATGAGTTTCAATCCCTAGCCAATGTGATAACCAGGACACAAGATGCTTTAAAGCAATCTAGTGATGTTAGGAATGAGAATTTTGAGGCACTCAGGATGTCACTAAAGAACCTATCTCGCGCAGAGGAGTTATCTCAAGCTATCGTGCTTACATTAGTTGAGCTTACAGAATGTAATGCAAAAACTTCCCTGTTGGAAACCTCACTATTGACATCAGCAGAGTTCTACGTGTACGTAAGTGATGCAATGGTGAGCGGTAATTTACCACTTTCGCTTGTTCATACAAGTCAGGTAGTAGACGTGACCTTGAATATGTATTTTCATGTATAAGTCTTTTGTAAGTTATTTTTTTATTTTTTATGTGAATTGATTATTCTTTTCTTTTTTAGTATTTAGAAAAACATCTATACCGATGACAAAAACAGAGATGAACCTGAAAAAAGTCATAATTGACCTTGAAAATAAAGTAAAAAAGATGCAAAAGGGAAAAAATGCTTATAAATTGCAATTAAGTTTGGAAAAAATCTCCAAAAATCAAAAGCATTTAATATGCTTGTTAAAGATATGTCACCAGCTGCTAAAACATTTTTTAGCATGCAAATCAGTGAGTCGCATAAGAAACTAAGAGGAAGGAGATTCTCTTTAGACGAGAAGATTTTGGCACTTTCACTAAAAAGCTTATATACTTTTAAGCAATATCTGTGTTTTACCTAAAAAAAAGAACACTGGACAAGCTTCTACAGAAGGTTCATATTCAAGCAGGAATAAATGAATCTATATTTAATAATTTAAAAAAAAGAGTAAGTAAGATGCCCACAACTCACAAATATTGTACGATTATATTTGACGAAATGGCAATTTCTCCAAGTCTGACAAACGATAGAACAAATGAAATCATCCATGGATTTGTGGACAATGGACAAGAGAAACAAAAAGAATTTTGTGATCATGTGCTAGTTTTTATGGTGCGAGGAGTAGTTAAAAAATTTAAACAGCCCATATCTTCACATTCTGCAAAGGAAGCACCATCCAGCTAACCATCTGAGCTACCGCGGCTCTTAATAAATTTGTTATTCCTACTGTTATCTATGCTTCTTAAGTTGTGTTGAGCTTCTCCTACTGTTGCTTCCTTCATCCTTTTCCTTTACCTAATTCCCTTTCCTTTCCTTTCTTTTTCAGTGAAAACATCGAAGACAGCCAAAGAACTAAACTCCGTTGATTTATAATTGATTAACTTAGAAGTTTTAAGTGATATGATTATTTAATAAATGAATGAAAATAAATGAATCTTATTTTTACAAATGATTTAAAAAGACAAATAATTAGTGTTATTATGAATGTTCAAGCCACAGGCTTAAAAGTGATCAGTACTGTTTGTGACCAGGGATCTTCTAATATGGCAGCTATAAATTTGTTATTAAACGGCACAAAGGCTAAATATTTAAGAAATAATAAAAGTTACACAGATGGGTTTTTTGAAATAAAAGGCAAAAAATTTTTTCCAATATTTGACCCTCCACATCTCATGAAGGGTATTCGCAATAACTTGATTAATAAAGACTTAAAATACAAACTCGATCAAAAAACATGCAAAGCTACATGGGACCATATTTTAGCTTTGTATAGAAGAGGACCAGAGTACAAAGGAGTATGTCTAAAAATGGTCCACAAACTCACTGCGCAGCATGTAGTTCCGAGCTTCATCCCAAAAATGGGTGTAAAGCTGAATGAGGAACAGTATAAATTATGATAAAAACCATATGGGTTCCTCATTCATTTACTAATAGCTCACAATCAAATTGGCTGGGAAGCTACATACGTAAATTACATTCATAAAAAGTGCTTTTACAAGTTTTTATTAAATGAAGAAATTCTTTTTAGTGTTTAATGTATTATGAGTGTATTTAGAATTATATACATTTGTTTCATATATATAAATTCAACATGTGGTGGTATATTGATAGTCATGGGTTATAACTATGTTCTAAGACTTTTCCTTCTTATGTAGGAAGACCCCCTAGTCGTGGTGCCAAAGTCTTCATGAATTTTGATATTTGCTGCCTAGTTCCATACTATACGTACATTTTAGTTCGTATAAACTTTTGTGGCTACTTTCATGAAACAGATTCCAGTTTATTAGATCACAGCCTTTTTAACTGACTACAGCAAAGTTAAAAGGAGGGTTATGATTTTACATAGTTTGCTAAAATCATAATCCTCCATTTTAGCAAGCTATGTATGTTATATCTATTCCTTTTTACCATATCTAAGCTACTCCTCATATTTTGAGCTCATATTCGCGTGGAAACGAACAAAGCGTCCTTGCACTGCTGGACAGCGAAGCCTAAAATAGCTTTATAACGCGACAATGTTGTCAGCGCTTAGGCTTAGTAATAAATAGGTCACTTTCATGTCCTGTAGTTAAAGGCATCGGAGGTACTAGTAAAACTACCCAGGGATATATAAATTTAAAATTTTATTCTCGGATAGATCGTAATGTTAACTTTGATATAAATGCACTAGTAGTAGATAGGGTCACTGAACGGTTGCCAACCGTTTCGGTTGACACCTCGGCAATGATTGAATTCAAAAATTTGACTCTAGCAGACGACACTTACGCCGTTCCTGGAAACATAGACATGCTCATAGGAGCATCGATTTTCCCTCATCTTTTGTTAAACAATAAGGTCAGGGGCAACTCCTCGCATACCGCGCCTTACGCACTGGAAACCGGCTATGTTATCATTGGCTCCGCCCCCATCATAGATAGTATTTCGGCAACCTCTTATTGTGGTATGGCTGTCGAACCGCTCGAGTCGTTAGTCCGCAAATTTTGGAAGATAGAGGAGGTGAACGCCCCACACACAGCTAGCTCAGATGACAGGTTATGCGAGGAAATTTACGTCCGCACGACCGTTCGTGATCGCGACGGTAGATATAGTGTAGCGCTACCCTTTAAAGGAGATGTTTTATCGCTTACGTCTGCATTTTCGTATGTCTAACTACTCGAGCGGTGCATATAGAACTCGTTGGTGATCTAAGCACAGCAGGCTTTATGGGTGCATTTAAAAGATTTCTATCCCGCAGAAGCCCTGTAAGTAAATTATATTCGGATAACGGTACGAACTACGTCGGTGCAAAACGTATTCTATCGGAACTACATGAGCTCTTAGCTAGCAAGTATTATAATTCGGAGTTCGCTCACATTCTAGCCGAGAACCGCATTGAGTGGTCTCTGGACGTCCCAGCCGCGAGTCATTTTGGGGGCAATTGGGAGACTAATATTAAGAGTCTAAAGAGTCACTTATACCGAGTAATAGGAGATCAAATTTTGTCTTTCGAAGAGCTAAGTACGGTGCTCGCTCAAATTGAATGCGTAATGAATAGCCGCCCACTTTGTCGTACGTTGTCTAGTGACCCTTCGGAACCGCTGGCTCTAACTCCAGCACATTTTTTGAATTTAACGCCTTTAAAGTATTTGCCCGCCGCAGATATGGATGAGAACAGACTTAGCATTTCCGCACGCCACAAATTATTAGATCGGTTAGTGCAATCGTTTTGGAAACGATGGAGGATGGAATACTTGCATACTTTGCAGTCTCGGCAAAAATGGAACACAGCAACTGACCCTTTAGCTGTAGGAACTGTAGTTGTGCTCACCAAAGAGAATACGCCGCCTCTCCACTGGCCGTTAGGAATTGTCGAAGAGGTTTTTCCCGGTTCCGACGGAGTAATTAGGATAGCTCGCGTTAAGACCACGGTTGGGTCTTACCTGCGTCCTGTTGTCCGTTTATGCCCCTTGCCTCTTCCATAATTTAAATTAGCTTTCTAGATTAAAATTGTAGTTGAATTTAGGTAATCTTAGCGTTAGTTAGTTATTTTGTTAGTTGATCTTAGCTCTAGTTGTTTTAGTTAATTTTGAAGGAAATCCTTCAAGGGCGGGGGAGATGGTTGCGCGGAAAACCATTCGTATTTTATATTTTGACGGTAGGTGCCAAGTCGTTTATTCCTTTCCAAAACGATATCACTCATACCTCCTATCGACACATCGGGGTGGTGGGGTGGGAGGGGAAAGAAGATGATTCTAGAATGTCACGTAATCATCGGAACCGAAGATATATAAGGCACGCGCGACCGACGCGCAGTCTCTTCCCGCCGCGCTCGTTGTTAGAACCACACCGCTAGTAGAAACCGCTTTAGCCTGGAAGCAATCGAGCTCCAGGAAACCCGCCTCACCTCGTGTGAGATATAGTCGCGCACCGCCTCTCTCCAGAGTGTCTGTCCAGAAGAAGTTCCAGAAGTCGCAGCTATAGTGCTCTACAGGATAGAAGAAACCCCGGTGAGTCAACATTCCTAATAATACTGCCTGATTGATATAATTGTTTTAACCCGCTCCAATTTTGTGTTTTCCTCATCAGGCAGGATTCCTTTCATCGATTTGGCAAAATAATAGTTTTTAGTTTTAGGGAAGAGCGAGTGCATTGTACCGCATGCTATAGTAGTCGCTTTAGCGTAGAAGCAATCGCATATACAGTCCACTTTAGTTAATATCTCGCGTAATAGGTTTAAGGTTCGACCGGGGAATTAGACTTCGGCAGCCTTAGACACGTGGCTCCACCAGAACAAATGAAATCATCTACTCGTCATATTTTGACAAATGAGTTGTACTCAATAAAGTACATTCCAAAATTACTTGTATTACCTTTAAGTATTTATACATAAACTGTAAAAAAAGTTGTGGGCAATTTATGTTGTAGTCGGGTTTTAGTTTTCTTTTAGCTTTCTTTTACTAACTTCAAAAAGGAGGGGGTATTGAATTAAACTGTATGTTCTTTTTTATGTGTGTTAAGCTCATAACTTTTCTTTTGGTGAACAGATTTTGATGATTCTTACTTTATCTGAAAGCTGGTGCTTTTCGTGTGGTCCCATATAAATTAAATCAAGATCTAATCAGTAGTTTTTGAGTTATCTTTTAATAATGTATATTTAATTAACTTCAAATACATTGATTCCGTTGTATTGAAGTTGGTTATACAACAATTTTTTTTTAATTTTACCACTTGTTATGTTTGATCAAATACTTAAATGGTCAGCATTGAAACAACAATATCACTATATAAAATTGTTAACCTTCTTTTCTATTTTTATTTCAGAAATGGGAAAACAACCTGAGGAATCCTGTGAGACAGCAGATATTTTAATGTTTTTGACAAACTGTTTGATTCAGTGAATGGAAATTATAGTAAACCCAGAAAAGGAAAACTATTGAGAAGTACTGTAACACCAAAATCACCTCATTTAAAATTTTGGAATAGCAGCTTACCTGTTTTAAAATCCATGATATTTATAACAAAGGGAGGGAAAAAAGGGACAGTGCCTTCCATAACAAAAGATCAAAAAACAGACAAATTAAGCCATTTAAACCAAGTAAACCAAAATGATGGCAATCTTGATCTTGTTAGCTGTCTGGCAAGTGTCTGCAGCCAATGTGGGCTTCTACCCAGATATAACTACAGCGACGGTACGTCTCCCAAATGTCTACATTAAGGTGTCAGAGTGGAAACATACATTCATCTTGCAACCCCCCTGCCACGACTCAACAGCGCTTTTAGGTCATATACGTACAACACATGACAGCGTAATAAAGTTGGTAGGGGTCCTTCAGACACCATTCATCACTTTTGGATCGAAGAAGGCACCTGTCTTGTCCTCGCATAAGGAATCAGTAGGTCAACTGTTGCAATTTGCTAATATAATCAAAGAGAGACTGGGTAGATGTGAGGTTGCATTGCATGATAGGACCCACAATGCAGAAACCTTGTGGGGCTGGTCTGCAACATCACTATGCCAGAAATCACAGGAGAGGACAAGAGATAAGAGAGAGATTGATACAAACACAATAGATTTGGCAACAATAAATGATACCTCGATACGACAGGATTCACACTCGACACACTCCTCATATTGCGGAACTAGTATTGGACAAGTATTTGTACAGAGTGATGCAAGGAGAGCTGACAATAGATATATTGCCAACAGCAACCCTAATCTTATAACCAGTGTTGTTGAAGCTTCCATGAAAGAGCAAGAGTTACTTCGACTAGAGAATGCGAGGAAGTTTTATACAGGGTTACATAGCCCAAGACCATCATCCCCTTACTTTCGAACTCAAGATGCTAGGGGAATCACGCGAGGAGATAATTTGCCAACATTAAAATTCACATAACAAGACCAGGATGGTAATATGTATCTATAGAGCCAGAGCAGTACCTGATAAAACAAGACATGATCATTATGCCAATGTCAACTTCAATATGCAGTCTAGGATGACTCAGACACCCTTCCGAGCTGACGATGAGACATCTACTCCTGGGAGTCATCATAGACATAGGCGTGGACTAGATTTCATTGGTGATTTTTACCACTGGTTTGCAGGTGTTGCTACAGATGAACAAATACGTGATGTTCTATCCATATTGGAGAAATTTGACCATCAATTGAATTCAACAATGAAATTTGTAGAAACCAATTCAAAGTCAATCCAATCACTATCAAAAACCACTGCAGATGAGTTTCAATCCCTAGCCAATGTGATAACCAGGACACAAGATGCTTTAAAGCAATCTAGTGATGTTATGAATGAGAATTTTGAGGCATTTAGGATGTCACTAAAGAACCTATCTCGCGCAGAGGAGTTATCTCAAGCTATCGTGCTTAAATTAGTTGAGTTCACAGAATGTAATGCAAAAACTTCCCTGTTGGAAACCTCACTATTGACATCAGCAGAGTTCTACGTGTACGTAAGTGATGCAATGGTGAGCGGTAATTTACCACTTTCGCTTGTTCATACAAGTCAGGTAGTAGACGTGACCTTGAATATTTATTTTCATGTCTAAGTCTTTTGTAAGTTATTTTTTTATTTTTTATGTGAATTGATTATTCTTTTCTTTTTTAGTATTTAGAAAAACATCTATACCGATGACAAAAACGGAGATGAACCTGAAAAAGTCATAATTGACCTTGAAAATAAAGTAAAAAAGATGCAAAAGGGAAAAAGTGCTTATAAATTGCAATTAAGTTTGGAAAAAATCTCCAAAAATCAAAAGCATTTAATATGCTTGTTAAAGACATGTCACCAGCTGCTAAAACATTTTTTAGCATGCAAATCAATGAGTCGCATAAGAAACCAAGAGGAAGGAGATTCTCTTTAGATGAGAACATTTTCGCATTTTCACTATATAAGCCAAGTCCAAAAGCTTATATACGGGGTGTCTCAGCGCTGATTTTAAACTTTAAATATCAATTTCTCGGCAACCGGCGGGGTTAGCGGGAGGGGAGAGGTAGCGTTCGGTAGGTGATTAGTGCGGGCTTTTTAGTCCCTATGTCCCAGTGGTCTGGCGCGCACCGCGCGTACGCAGTAGAGGCGTATTTTTGCAACGAGTTTTCGCTGAGGGAAGCACAGCGCAAGTTTTGTAATCGCTATGAAATCCGCCGTTTAAGTGATGCCCCGAGTATTCAGTTAATTAAGTCGTGAGTAAAAAAGTTCAGAGCGACAGGATGTTTAATGAAACATTCAATTGGCCCTCGAATTAGACCTGTTCGAACGATTGAAAACATCGACCGCGTCGCCGCTGCGGTCGCGGAGCATCCACGACGATCAGTTAGAAAACATGCTGCCTCTTTGAATCTTCATCGTTCGAGTATTCAACGAATTTTGGCCTTAGACTTAAAATTACATCCCTATAAAATCCAAATAGTTCAAAAAATCAAACCAGAAGACTATAAGAAGCGAAAAATTTTCTGTCAGAAGATGTTAGGGATTTTTTCAGAGGAAAATGGGATGTCCAATGTTTATTTTAGCGATGAGTCACACTTTCACCTCGAAGGGTACGTGAATCGCCAAAATTGCCGTTACTGGTCACCCAGCAATCCAAAACAAAAACATCAGAAGGCATTACACAGCCCCAAAGTTACTGTATGGTGCGCAATATCGGCGAAGAAAATCATCGGGCCATTTTTCTTCGAGAATGATCGAGGTGCAACGGTTACAGTGACGAGCGAGCGGTATATCGACATGATTAATAACTTTTTTGTACCGCAGCTGCAAGAAGAGGATGTTGATGAGTCCGGTGTATGGTTTCAGCAAGATGGGGCCACAGCCCACACAGCTAGGGTCTCCATGGACACACTAAAAGCGTTGTTTCCGGGAAAAATCATAAGCCGCTTTGGAGACATATTGTGGCCACCCAGATCTCCCGACTTAACCCCAGCTGACTTTTTTTTATGGGGTTATCTTAAAGCAAGGGTTTTTGATACCCCTCTTATGAATTTAGAGCAGCTGAAGACTAAAATAACGACAGAAGTGAGGGCCATATCAATTGATGTTCTGCAGCGTGTTTCTGCAAATTCGTTAGTCCGCTTTGAAGAGTGCATTCGTCGTGATGGAAGACATCTTGACGGTGTAATATTCCGTACATAAAATTCGCACTAATGTACTATAATTTACTACAATTAAAATATTATTAACACAATTGTTTTTTTATATAAATATTCAAAGTTTAAAATCGGCGCTGAGACACCCTTTACTTTTAAGCAATATCTGTGTTTTACCTAAAAAAAGAACACTGGACAAGCTTCTACAGAAGGTTCATATTCAAGCAGGAATAAATGAATCTATATTTAATAATTTAAAAAAAAGAGTAAGTAAGATGCCCACAACTCACAAATATTGTACGATTATATTTGACGAAATGGCAATTACTCCAAGTCTGACATACGATAGAACAAATGAAATCATCCATGGATTTGTGGACAATGGACAAGAGAGACAAAAAGAATTTTGTGATCATGTGCTAGTTTTTACGGTGCGAGGAGTAGTTAAAAAATTTAAACAGCCCATATCTTCACATGCTGCAAAGGAAGCACCATCCAGCTAACAATCTGAGCTACCACGGCTCTTAATAAATTTGTTATTCCTACTGTTATCTATGCTTCTTAAGTTGTGTTGAGCTTCTCCTACTGTTGCTTCCTTCATCCTTTTCCTTTACCTAATTCCCTTTCCTTTCCTTTCTTTTTCAGTGAAAACATCGAAGACAGCCAAAGAACTAAACTCCGTTGATTTATAATTGATTAACTTGGAAGTTTTAAGTGATATGATTATTTAATAAATGAATGAAAATAAATGAATCTTATTTTTACAAATGATTTAAAAAGACAAATAATTAGTGTTATTATGAATGTTCAAGCCACAGGCTTAAAAGTGATCAGTACTGTTTGTGACCAGGGATCTTCTAATATGGCAGCTATAAATTTGTTATTAAACGGCACAAAGGCTAAATATTTAAGAAATAATAAAAGTTACACAGATGGGTTTTTTGAAATAAAAGGCAAAAAATTTTTTCCAATATTTGACCCTCCACATCTCATGAAGGGTATTCGCAATAACTTGATTAATAAAGACTTAAAATACAAACTCGATCAAAAAACATGCAAAGCTACATGGGACCATATTTTAGCTTTGTATAGAAGAGGACCAGAGTACAAAGGAGTATGTCTAAAAATGGTCCACAAACTCACTGCGCAGCATGTAGTTCCGAGCCTCATCCCAAAAATGGGTGTAAAGCTGAATGAGGAACAGTATAAATTATGATAAAAACCATATGGGTTCCTCATTCATTTACTAATAGCTCTCAATCAAATTGGCTGGGAAGCTACATACGTAAATTACATTCATAAAAAGTGCTTTTACAAGTTTTTATTAAATGAAGATTCCTTTTTAGTGTTTAATGTATTATGAGTGTATTTAGAATTATATACATTTGTTTCATATATATAAATTCAACATGTGGTGGTATATTGATAGTCATGGGTTATAACTATGTTCTAAGACTTGTCCTTCTTATGTAGGAAGACCCCCTAGTCGTGGTGCCAAAGTCTTCATGAATTTTGATATTTGCTGCCTAGTTCCATACTATACGTACATTTTAGTTCGTATAAACTTTTGTGGCTACTTTCATGAAACAGATTCTAGTTTATTAGATCACAGCCTTTTTAACTGACTACAGCAAAGTTAAAAGGAGGGTTATGATTTTACATAGTTTGCTAAAATCATAATCCTCCATTTTAGCAAGCTATGTATGTTATATCTATTCCTTTTTACCATATCTAAGCTACTCGTCATATTGTATTACCTTTAAGTATTTATACATAAACTGTAAAAAAAAGTTGTGGGCAATTTATGTTGTAGTCGGGTTTTAGTTTTCTTTTAGCTTTCTTTTACTAACTTCAAAAAGGATGAGGTATTGAATTAAACTGTATGTTCTTTTTTATGTGTGTTAAGCTCATAACTTTTCTTTGGGTGAACAGATTTTGATGATTCTTACTTTATCTGAAAGCTGGTGCTTTTCGTGTGGTCCCATATAAATTAAATCAAGATCTAATCAGTAGTTTTAGAGTTATCTTTTAATAATGTATATTTAATTAACTTCAAATATATTGATTCCGTTGTATTGAAGTTGGTTGTACAACAATTTTCTTTTAATTTTACCACTTGTTATGTTTGATCAAATACTTAAATGGTCAGCATTGAAACAACAATATCACTATATAAAATTGTTAACCTTCTTTTCTATTTTTATTTCAGAAATGGGAAAACTACCTGAGGAATCCTGTGAGACAGCAGATATTTTAATGTTTTTTGACAAACTGTTTGATTCAGTGAATGGAAATTATAGTAAACCCAGAAAAGGAAAACTATTGAGAAGTGCTGTAACACCAAAATCACCTCATTTAAAATTTTGGAATAGCAGCTTACCTGTTTTAAGATCCATGATATTTATAACAAAGGGAGGGAAAAAAGGGACAGTGCCTTCCATAAGAAAAGATCAAAAAACAGAGAAATTAAGCCATTTAAACCAAGTAAACCAAAATGATGGCAATCTTGATCTTGTTAGCTGTCTGGCAAGTGTCTGCAGCCAATGTGGGCTTCCACCCAGATATAACTACAGCGACGGTACGTCTCCCAAATGTCTACATTAAGGTGTCAGAGTGGAAACATACATTCATCTTGCAACCCCCCTGCCACGACTCAACAGCGCTTTTAGGTCGTATACGTACAACACGTGACAGCGTAATAAAGTTGGTAGGGGTCCTTCAGACACCATTCATCACTTTTGGATCGAAGAAGGCACCTGTCTTGTCCTCGCATAAGGAATCAGTAGGTCAACTGTTGCAATTTGCTAATATAATCAAAGAGAGACTGGATAGATGTGAGGTTGCATTGCATGATAGGACTCACAATGCAGAAACCTTGTGGGGCTGGTCTGCAACATCACTATGCCAGAAATCACAGGCGAGGACAAGAGATAAGAGAGAGATTGATACAAACACAATAGATTTGGCAACAATAAATGATACCTCGATACGACAGGATTCACACTCGACACACTCCTCATATTGCGGAACTAGTATTGGACAAGTATTTGTACAGAGTGATGCAAGGAGAGCTGACAATAGATATATTGCCAACAGCAACCCTAATCTTATAACCAGTGTTGTTGAAGCTTCCATGAAAGAGCAAGAGTTACTTCGACTAGAGAATGCGAGGAAGTTTTATACAGGGTTACATAGCCCAAGACCATCATCCCCTTACTTTCAAGCTCAAGATGCTAGGGGAATCACGCGAGGAGATAATTTGCCAACATTAAAATTCACATAACAAGACCAGGATGGTAATATCTATAGAGCCAGAGCAGTACCTGATAAAACAAGACATGATCATTATGCCAATGTCAACTTCAATATGCAGTCTAGGATGACTCAGACACCCTTCCGAGCTGACGATGAGACATCTACTTCTGGGAGTCATCATAGACATAGGCGTGGACTAGATTTCATTGGTGATTTTTACCACTGGTTTGCAGGTGTTGCTACAGATGAACAAATACGTGATGTTCTATCCATATTGGAGAAATTTGACCATCAATTGAATTTAACAATGAAATTTGTAGAAACCAATTCAAGGTCAATCCAATCACTATCAAAAACCACTGCAGATGAGTTTCAATCCCTAGCCAATGTGATAACCAGGACACAAGATGCTTTAAAGCAATCTAGTGATGTTATGAATGAGAATTTTGAGGCACTCAGGATGTCACTAAAGAACCTATCTCGCGCAGAGGAGTTATCTCAAGCTATCGTGCTTACATTAGTTGAGCTCACAGAATGTAATGCAAAAACTTCCCTGTTGGAAACCTCACTATTGACATCAGCAGAGTTCTACGTGTACGTAAGTGATGCAATGGTGAGCGGTAATTTACCACTTTCGCTTGTTCATACAAGTCAGGTAGTAGACGTGACCTTGAATACGTATTTTCATGTATAAGTCTTTTGTAAGTTATTTTTTTATTTTTTATGTGAATTGATTATTCTTTTCTTTTTTAGTATTTAGAAAAACATCTATACCGATGACAAAAACGGAGATGAACCTGAAAAAAGTCATAATTGACCTTGAAAATAAAGTAAGAAAGATGCAAAAGGGAAAAAATGCTTATAAATTGCAATTAAGTTTGGAAAAAATCTCCAAAAATCAAAAGCATTTAATATGCTTGTTAAAGATATGTCACCAGCTGCTAAAACATTTTTTAGCATGCAAATCAATGAGTCGCATAAGAAACCAGGAGGAAGGAGATTCTCTTTAGATGAGAAGATTTTGGCACTTTCACTAAAAAGCTTATATACTTTTAAGCAATATCTGTGTTTTACCTAAAAAAAAGAACACTGGACAAGCTTCTACAGAAGGTTCATATTCAAGCAGGAATAAATGAATCTATATTTAATAATTTAAAAAAAAAGAGTAAGTAAGATGCCCACAACTCACAAATATTGTACGATTATATTTGACGAAATGGCAATTTCTCCAAGTCTGACATACGATAGAACAAATGAAATCATCCATGGATTTGTGGACAATGGACAAGAGAAACAAAAAGAATTTTGTGATCATGTGCTAGTTTTTATGGTGCGAGGAGTAGTTAAAAAATTTAAACAGCCCATATCTTCACATTCTGCAAAGGAAGCACCATCCAGCTAACCATCTGAGCTACCGCGGCTCTTAATAAATTTGTTATTCCTACTGTTATCTATGCTTCTTAAGTTGTGTTGAGCTTCTCCTACTGTTGCTTCCTTCATCCTTTTCCTTTACCTAATTCCCTTTCCTTTCCTTTCTTTTTCAGTGAAAACATCGAAGACAGCCAAAGAACTAAACTCCGTTGATTTATAATTGATTAACTTAGAAGTTTTAAGTGATATGATTATTTAATAAATGAATGAAAATAAATGAATCTTATTTTTACAAATGATTTAAAAAGACAAATAATTAGTGTTATTATGAATGTTCAAGCCACAGGCTTAAAAGTGATCAGTACTGTTTGTGACCAGGGATCTTCTAATATGGCAGCTATAAATTTGTTATTAAACGGCACAAAGGCTAAATATTTAAGAAATAATAAAAGTTACACAGATGGGTTTTTTGAAATAAAAGGCAAAAAATTTTTTCCAATATTTGACCCTCCACATCTCATGAAGGGTATTCGCAATAACTTGATTAATAAAGACTTAAAATACAAACTCGATCAAAAAACATGCAAAGCTACATGGGACCATATTTTAGCTTTGTATAGAAGAGGACCAGAGTACAAAGGAGTATGTCTAAAAATGGTCCACAAACTCACTGCGCAGCATGTAGTTCCGAGCCTCATCCCAAAAATGGGTGTAAAGCTGAATGAGGAACAGTATAAATTATGATAAAAACCATATGGGTTCCTCATTCATTTACTAATAGCTCTCAATCAAATTGGCTGGGAAGCTACATACGTAAATTACATTCATAAAAAGTGCTTTTACAAGTTTTTATTAAATGAAGATTCCTTTTTAGTGTTTAATGTATTATGAGTGTATTTAGAATTATATACATTTGTTTCATATATATAAATTCAACATGTGGTGGTATATTGATAGTCATGGGTTATAACTATGTTCTAAGACTTGTCCTTCTTATGTAGGAAGACCCCCTAGTCGTGGTGCCAAAGTCTTCATGAATTTTGATATTTGCTGCCTAGTTCCATACTATACGTACATTTTAGTTCGTATAAACTTTTGTGGCTACTTTCATGAAACAGATTCTAGTTTATTAGATCACAGCCTTTTTAACTGACTACAGCAAAGTTAAAAGGAGGGTTATGATTTTACATAGTTTGCTAAAATCATAATCCTCCATTTTAGCAAGCTATGTATGTTATATCTATTCCTTTTTACCATATCTAAGCTACTCGTCATATTGTATTACCTTTAAGTATTTATACATAAACTGTAAAAAAAATTTGTGGGCAATTTATGTTGTAGTCGGGTTTTAGTTTTCTTTTAGCTTTCTTTTACTAACTTCAAAAAGGATGAGGTATTGAATTAAACTGTATGTTCTTTTTTATGTGTGTTAAGCTCATAACTTTTCTTTGGGTGAACAGATTTTGATGATTCTTACTTTATCTGAAAGCTGGTGCTTTTCGTGTGGTCCCATATAAATTAAATCAAGATCTAATCAGTAGTTTTAGAGTTATCTTTTAATAATGTATATTTAATTAACTTCAAATACATTGATTCCGTTGTATTGAAGTTGGTTGTACAACAATTTTCTTTTAATTTTACCACTTGTTATGTTTGATCAAATACTTAAATGGTCAGCATTGAAACAACAATATCACTATATAAAATTGTTAACCTTCTTTTCTATTTTTATTTCAGAAATGGGAAAACTACCTGAGGAATCCTGTGAGACAGCAGATATTTTAATGTTTTTTGACAAACTGTTTGTTTCAGTGAATGGAAATTATAGTAAACCCAGAAGAGGAAAACTATTGAGAAGTGCTGTAACACCAAAATCACCTCATTTAAAATTTTGGAATAGCAGCTTACCTGTTTTAAGATCCATGATATTTATAACAAAGGGAGGGAAAAAAGGGACAGTGCCTTCCATAAGAAAAGATCAAAAAACAGAGAAATTAAGCCATTTAAACCAAGTAAACCAAAATGATGGCAATCTTGATCTTGTTAGCTGTCTGGCAAGTGTCTGCAGCCAATGTGGGCTTCCACCCAGATATAACTACAGCGACGGTACGTCTCCCAAATGTCTACATTAAGGTGTCAGAGTGGAAACATACATTCATCTTGCAACCCCCCTGCCACGACTCAACAGCGCTTTTAGGTCGTATACGTACAACACGTGACAGCGTAATAAAGTTGGTAGGGGTCCTTCAGACACCATTCATCACTTTTGGATCGAAGAAGGCACCTGTCTTGTCCTCGCATAAGGAATCAGTAGGTCAACTGTTGCAATTTGCTAATATAATCAAAGAGAGACTGGATAGATGAGGTTGCATTGCATGATAGGACTCACAATGCAGAAACCTTGTGGGGCTGGTCTGCAACATCACTATGCCAGAAATCATAGGCGAGGACAAGAGATAAGAGAGAGATTGATGCAAACACAATAGATTTGGCAACAATAAATGATACCTCGATACGACAGGATTCACACTCGACACACTCCTCATATTGCGGAACTAGTATTGGACAAGTATTTGTACAGAGTGATGCAAGGAGAGCTGACAATAGATATATTGCCAACAGCAACCCTAATCTTATAACCAGTGTTGTTGAAGCTTCCATGAAAGAGCAAGAGTTACTTCGACTAGAGAATGCGAGGAAGTTTTATACAGGGTTACATAGCCCAAGACCATCATCCCCTTACTTTCGAGCTCAAGATGCTAGGGGAATCACGCGAGGAGATAATTTGCCAACATTAAAATTCACATAACAAGACCAGGATGGTAATATCTATAGAGCCAGAGCAGTACCTGATAAAACAAGACATGATCATTATGCCAATGTCAACTTCAATATGCAGTCTAGGATGACTCAGACACCCTTCCGAGCTGACGATGAGACATCTACTTCTGGGAGTCATCATAGACATAGGCGTGGACTAGATTTCATTGGTGATTTTTACCACTGGTTTGCAGGTGTTGCTACAGATGAACAAATACGTGATGTTCTATCCATATTGGAGAAATTTGACCATCAATTGAATTTAACAATGAAATTTGTAGAAACCAATTCAAGGTCAATCCAATCACTATCAAAAACCACTGCAGATGAGTTTCAATCCCTAGCCAATGTGATAACCAGGACACAAGATGCTTTAAAGCAATCTAGTGATGTTATGAATGAGAATTTTGAGGCACTCAGGATGTCACTAAAGAACCTATCTCGCGCAGAGGAGTTATCTCAAGCTATCGTGCTTACATTAGTTGAGCTCACAGAATGTAATGCAAAAACTTCCCTGTTGGAAACCTCACTATTGACATCAGCAGAGTTCTACGTGTACGTAAGTGATGCAATGGTGAGCGGTAATTTACCACTTTCGCTTGTTCATACAAGTCAGGTAGTAGACGTGACCTTGAATACGTATTTTCATGTATAAGTCTTTTGTAAGTTATTTTTTTATTTTTTATGTGAATTGATTATTCTTTTCTTTTTTAGTATTTAGAAAAACATCTATACCGATGACAAAAACGGAGATGAACCTGAAAAAAGTCATAATTGACCTTGAAAATAAAGTAAGAAAGATGCAAAAGGGAAAAAATGCTTATAAATTGCAATTAAGTTTGGAAAAAATCTCCAAAAATCAAAAGCATTTAATATGCTTGTTAAAGATATGTCACCAGCTGCTAAAACATTTTTTAGCATGCAAATCAATGAGTCGCATAAGAAACCAGGAGGAAGGAGATTCTCTTTAGATGAGAAGATTTTGGCACTTTCACTAAAAAGCTTATATACTTTTAAGCAATATCTGTGTTTTACCTAAAAAAAAGAACACTGGACAAGCTTCTACAGAAGGTTCATATTCAAGCAGGAATAAATGAATCTATATTTAATAATTTAAAAAAAAAGAGTAAGTAAGATGCCCACAACTCACAAATATTGTACGATTATATTTGACGAAATGGCAATTTCTCCAAGTCTGACATACGATAGAACAAATGAAATCATCCATGGATTTGTGGACAATGGACAAGAGAAACAAAAAGAATTTTGTGATCATGTGCTAGTTTTTATGGTGCGAGGAGTAGTTAAAAAATTTAAACAGCCCATATCTTCACATTCTGCAAAGGAAGCACCATCCAGCTAACCATCTGAGCTACCGCGGCTCTTAATAAATTTGTTATTCCTACTGTTATCTATGCTTCTTAAGTTGTGTTGAGCTTCTCCTACTGTTGCTTCCTTCATCCTTTTCCTTTACCTAATTCCCTTTCCTTTCCTTTCTTTTTCAGTGAAAACATCGAAGACAGCCAAAGAACTAAACTCCGTTGATTTATAATTGATTAACTTAGAAGTTTTAAGTGATATGATTATTTAATAAATGAATGAAAATAAATGAATCTTATTTTTACAAATGATTTAAAAAGACAAATAATTAGTGTTATTATGAATGTTCAAGCCACAGGCTTAAAAGTGATCAGTACTGTTTGTGACCAGGGATCTTCTAATATGGCAGCTATAAATTTGTTATTAAACGGCACAAAGGCTAAATATTTAAGAAATAATAAAAGTTACACAGATGGGTTTTTTGAAATAAAAGGCAAAAAATTTTTTCCAATATTTGACCCTCCACATCTCATGAAGGGTATTCGCAATAACTTGATTAATAAAGACTTAAAATACAAACTCGATCAAAAAACATGCAAAGCTACATGGGACCATATTTTAGCTTTGTATAGAAGAGGACCAGAGTACAAAGGAGTATGTCTAAAAATGGTCCACAAACTCACTGCGCAGCATGTAGTTCCGAGCCTCATCCCAAAAATGGGTGTAAAGCTGAATGAGGAACAGTATAAATTATGATAAAAACCATATGGGTTCCTCATTCATTTACTAATAGCTCACAATCAATTTGGCTGGGAAGCTACATACGTAAATTACATTCATAAAAAGTGCTTTTACAAGTTTTTATTAAATGAAGAAATTCTTTTTAGTGTTTAATGTATTATGAGTGTATTTAGAATTATATACATTTGTTTTATATATATAAATTCAACATGTGGTGGTATATTGATAGTCATGGGTTATAACTATGTTCTAAGACTTGTCCTTCTTATGTAGGAAGACCCCCTAGTCGTGGTGCCAAAGTCTTCATGAATTTTGATATTTGCTGCCTAGTTCCATACTATACGTACATTTTAGTTCGTATAAACTTTTGTGGCTACTTTCATGAAACAGATTCTAGTTTATTAGATCACAGCCTTTTTAACTGACTACAGCAAAGTTAAAAGGAGGGTTATGATTTTACATAGTTTGCTAAAATCATAATCCTCCATTTTAGCAAGCTATGTATGTTATATCTATTCCTTTTTACCATATCTAAGCTACTCGTCATATTGTATTACCTTTAAGTATTTATACATAAACTGTAAAAAAAAGTTGTGGGCAATTTATGTTGTAGTCGGGTTTTAGTTTTCTTTTAGCTTTCTTTTACTAACTTCAAAAAGGATGAGGTATTGAATTAAACTGTATGTTCTTTTTTATGTGTGTTAAGCTCATAACTTTTCTTTGGGTGAACAGATTTTGATGATTCTTACTTTATCTGAAAGCTGGTGCTTTTCGTGTGGTCCCATATAAATTAAATCAAGATCTAATCAGTAGTTTTAGAGTTATCTTTTAATAATGTATATTTAATTAACTTCAAATACATTGATTCCGTTGTATTGAAGTTGGTTGTACAACAATTTTCTTTTAATTTTACCACTTGTTATGTTTGATCAAATACTTAAATGGTCAGCATTGAAACAACAATATCACTATATAAAATTGTTAACCTTCTTTTCTATTTTTATTTCAGAAATGGGAAAACTACCTGAGGAATCCTGTGAGACAGCAGATATTTTAATGTTTTTTGACAAACTGTTTGTTTCAGTGAATGGAAATTATAGTAAACCCAGAAGAGGAAAACTATTGAGAAGTGCTGTAACACCAAAATCACCTCATTTAAAATTTTGGAATAGCAGCTTACCTGTTTTAAGATCCATGATATTTATAACAAAGGGAGGGAAAAAAGGGACAGTGCCTTCCATAAGAAAAGATCAAAAAACAGAGAAATTAAGCCATTTAAACCAAGTAAACCAAAATGATGGCAATCTTGATCTTGTTAGCTGTCTGGCAAGTGTCTGCAGCCAATGTGGGCTTCCACCCAGATATAACTACAGCGACGGTACGTCTCCCAAATGTCTACATTAAGGTGTCAGAGTGGAAACATACATTCATCTTGCAACCCCCCTGCCACGACTCAACAGCGCTTTTAGGTCGTATACGTACAACACGTGACAGCGTAATAAAGTTGGTAGGGGTCCTTCAGACACCATTCATCACTTTTGGATCGAAGAAGGCACCTGTCTTGTCCTCGCATAAGGAATCAGTAGGTCAACTGTTGCAATTTGCTAATATAATCAAAGAGAGACTGGATAGATGTGAGGTTGCATTGCATGATAGGACTCACAATGCAGAAACCTTGTGGGGCTGGTCTGCAACATCACTATGCCAGAAATCATAGGCGAGGACAAGAGATAAGAGAGAGATTGATGCAAACACAATAGATTTGGCAACAATAAATGATACCTCGATACGACAGGATTCACACTCGACACACTCCTCATATTGCGGAACTAGTATTGGACAAGTATTTGTACAGAGTGATGCAAGGAGAGCTGACAATAGATATATTGCCAACAGCAACCCTAATCTTATAACCAGTGTTGTTGAAGCTTCCATGAAAGAGCAAGAGTTACTTCGACTAGAGAATGCGAGGAAGTTTTATACAGGGTTACATAGCCCAAGACCATCATCCCCTTACTTTCGAGCTCAAGATGCTAGGGGAATCACGCGAGGAGATAATTTGCCAACATTAAAATTCACATAACAAGACCAGGATGGTAATATCTATAGAGCCAGAGCAGTACCTGATAAAACAAGACATGATCATTATGCCAATGTCAACTTCAATATGCAGTCTAGGATGACTCAGACACCCTTCCGAGCTGACGATGAGACATCTACTTCTGGGAGTCATCATAGACATAGGCGTGGACTAGATTTCATTGGTGATTTTTACCACTGGTTTGCAGGTGTTGCTACAGATGAACAAATACGTGATGTTCTATCCATATTGGAGAAATTTGACCATCAATTGAATTTAACAATGAAATTTGTAGAAACCAATTCAAGGTCAATCCAATCACTATCAAAAACCACTGCAGATGAGTTTCAATCCCTAGCCAATGTGATAACCAGGACACAAGATGCTTTAAAGCAATCTAGTGATGTTATGAATGAGAATTTTGAGGCACTCAGGATGTCACTAAAGAACCTATCTCGCGCAGAGGAGTTATCTCAAGCTATCGTGCTTACATTAGTTGAGCTCACAGAATGTAATGCAAAAACTTCCCTGTTGGAAACCTCACTATTGACATCAGCAGAGTTCTACGTGTACGTAAGTGATGCAATGGTGAGCGGTAATTTACCACTTTCGCTTGTTCATACAAGTCAGGTAGTAGACGTGACCTTGAATACGTATTTTCATGTATAAGTCTTTTGTAAGTTATTTTTTTATTTTTTATGTGAATTGATTATTCTTTTCTTTTTTAGTATTTAGAAAAACATCTATACCGATGACAAAAACGGAGATGAACCTGAAAAAAGTCATAATTGACCTTGAAAATAAAGTAAGAAAGATGCAAAAGGGAAAAAATGCTTATAAATTGCAATTAAGTTTGGAAAAAATCTCCAAAAATCAAAAGCATTTAATATGCTTGTTAAAGATATGTCACCAGCTGCTAAAACATTTTTTAGCATGCAAATCAATGAGTCGCATAAGAAACCAGGAGGAAGGAGATTCTCTTTAGATGAGAAGATTTTGGCACTTTCACTAAAAAGCTTATATACTTTTAAGCAATATCTGTGTTTTACCTAAAAAAAAGAACACTGGACAAGCTTCTACAGAAGGTTCATATTCAAGCAGGAATAAATGAATCTATATTTAATAATTTAAAAAAAAAGAGTAAGTAAGATGCCCACAACTCACAAATATTGTACGATTATATTTGACGAAATGGCAATTTCTCCAAGTCTGACATACGATAGAACAAATGAAATCATCCATGGATTTGTGGACAATGGACAAGAGAAACAAAAAGAATTTTGTGATCATGTGCTAGTTTTTATGGTGCGAGGAGTAGTTAAAAAATTTAAACAGCCCATATCTTCACATTCTGCAAAGGAAGCACCATCCAGCTAACCATCTGAGCTACCGCGGCTCTTAATAAATTTGTTATTCCTACTGTTATCTATGCTTCTTAAGTTGTGTTGAGCTTCTCCTACTGTTGCTTCCTTCATCCTTTTCCTTTACCTAATTCCCTTTCCTTTCCTTTCTTTTTCAGTGAAAACATCGAAGACAGCCAAAGAACTAAACTCCGTTGATTTATAATTGATTAACTTAGAAGTTTTAAGTGATATGATTATTTAATAAATGAATGAAAATAAATGAATCTTATTTTTACAAATGATTTAAAAAGACAAATAATTAGTGTTATTATGAATGTTCAAGCCACAGGCTTAAAAGTGATCAGTACTGTTTGTGACCAGGGATCTTCTAATATGGCAGCTATAAATTTGTTATTAAACGGCACAAAGGCTAAATATTTAAGAAATAATAAAAGTTACACAGATGGGTTTTTTGAAATAAAAGGCAAAAAATTTTTTCCAATATTTGACCCTCCACATCTCATGAAGGGTATTCGCAATAACTTGATTAATAAAGACTTAAAATACAAACTCGATCAAAAAACATGCAAAGCTACATGGGACCATATTTTAGCTTTGTATAGAAGAGGACCAGAGTACAAAGGAGTATGTCTAAAAATGGTCCACAAACTCACTGCGCAGCATGTAGTTCCGAGCCTCATCCCAAAAATGGGTGTAAAGCTGAATGAGGAACAGTATAAATTATGATAAAAACCATATGGGTTCCTCATTCATTTACTAATAGCTCACAATCAAATTGGCTGGGAAGCTACATACGTAAATTACATTCATAAAAAGTGCTTTTACAAGTTTTTATTAAATGAAGAAATTCTTTTTAGTGTTTAATGTATTATGAGTGTATTTAGAATTATATACATTTGTTTTATATATATAAATTCAACATGTGGTGGTATATTGATAGTCATGGGTTATAACTATGTTCTAAGACTTGTCCTTCTTATGTAGGAAGACCCCCTAGTCGTGGTGCCAAAGTCTTCATGAATTTTGATATTTGCTGCCTAGTTCCATACTATACGTACATTTTAGTTCGTATAAACTTTTGTGGCTACTTTCATGAAACAGATTCTAGTTTATTAGATCACAGCCTTTTTAACTGACTACAGCAAAGTTAAAAGGAGGGTTATGATTTTACATAGTTTGCTAAAATCATAATCCTCCATTTTAGCAAGCTATGTATGTTATATCTATTCCTTTTTACCATATCTAAGCTACTCGTCATATTGTATTACCTTTAAGTATTTATACATAAACTGTAAAAAAAAGTTGTGGGCAATTTATGTTGTAGTCGGGTTTTAGTTTTCTTTTAGCTTTCTTTTACTAACTTCAAAAAGGATGAGGTATTGAATTAAACTGTATGTTCTTTTTTATGTGTGTTAAGCTCATAACTTTTCTTTGGGTGAACAGATTTTGATGATTCTTACTTTATCTGAAAGCTGGTGCTTTTCGTGTGGTCCCATATAAATTAAATCAAGATCTAATCAGTAGTTTTAGAGTTATCTTTTAATAATGTATATTTAATTAACTTCAAATACATTGATTCCGTTGTATTGAAGTTGGTTGTACAACAATTTTCTTTTAATTTTACCACTTGTTATGTTTGATCAAATACTTAAATGGTCAGCATTGAAACAACAATATCACTATATAAAATTGTTAACCTTCTTTTCTATTTTTATTTCAGAAATGGGAAAACTACCTGAGGAATCCTGTGAGACAGCAGATATTTTAATGTTTTTTGACAAACTGTTTGATTCAGTGAATGGAAATTATAGTAAACCCAGAAGAGGAAAACTATTGAGAAGTGCTGTAACACAAAAATCACCTCATTTAAAATTTTGGAATAGCAGCTTACCTGTTTTAAGATCCATGATATTTATAACAAAGGGAGGGAAAAAAGGGACAGTGCCTTCCATAAGAAAAGATCAAAAAACAGAGAAATTAAGCCATTTAAACCAAGTAAACCAAAATGATGGCAATCTTGATCTTGTTAGCTGTCTGGCAAGTGTCTGCAGCCAATGTGGGCTTCCACCCAGATATAACTACAGCGACGGTACGTCTCCCAAATGTCTACATTAAGGTGACAGAGTGGAAACATACATTCATCTTGCAACCCCCCTGCCACGACTCAACAGCGCTTTTAGCTCGTATACGTACAACACGTGACAGCGTAATAAAGTTGGTAGGGGTCCTTCAGACACCATTCATCACTTTTGGATCGAAGAAGGCACCTGTCTTGTCCTCGCATAAGGAATCAGTAGGTCAACTGTTGCAATTTGCTAATATAATCAAAGAGAGACTGGATAGATGTGAGGTTGCATTGCATGATAGGACTCACAATGCAGAAACCTTGTGGGGCTGGTCTGCAACATCACTATGCCAGAAATCACAGGCGAGGACAAGAGATAAGAGAGAGATTGATACAAACACAATAGATTTGGCAACAATAAATGATACCTCGATACGACAGGATTCACACTCGACACACTCCTCATATTGCGGAACTAGTATTGGACAAGTATTTGTACAGAGTGATGCAAGGAGAGCTGACAATAGATATATTGCCAACAGCAACCCTAATCTTATAACCAGTGTTGTTGAAGCTTCCATGAAAGAGCAAGAGTTACTTCGACTAGAGAATGCGAGGAAGTTTTATACAGGGTTACATAGCCCAAGACCATCATCCCCTTACTTTCGAGCTCAAGATGCTAGGGGAATCACGCGAGGAGATAATTTGCCAACATTAAAATTCACATAACAAGACCAGGATGGTAATATCTATAGAGCCAGAGCAGTACCTGATAAAACAAGACATGATCATTATGCCAATGTCAACTTCAATATGCAGTCTAGGATGACTCAGACACCCTTCCGAGCTGACGATGAGACATCTACTCCTGGGAGTCATCATAGACATAGGCGTGGACTAGATTTCATTGGTGATTTTTACCACTGGTTTGCAGGTGTTGCTACAGATGAACAAATACGTGATGTTCTATCCATATTGGAGAAATTTGACCATCAATTGAATTTAACAATGAAATTTGTAGAAACCAATTCAAGGTCAATCCAATCACTATCAAAAACCACTGCAGATGAGTTTCAATCCCTAGCCAATGTGATAACCAGGACACAAGATGCTTTAAAGCAATCTAGTGATGTTATGAATGAGAATTTTGAGGCACTCAGGATGTCACTAAAGAACCTATCTCGCGCAGAGGAGTTATCTCAAGCTATCGTGCTTACATTAGTTGAGCTCACAGAATGTAATGCAAAAACTTCCCTGTTGGAAACCTCACTATTGACATCAGCAGAGTTCTACGTGTACGTAAGTGATGCAATGGTGAGCGGTAATTTACCACTTTCGCTTGTTCATACAAGTCAGGTAGTAGACGTGACCTTGAATACGTATTTTCATGTATAAGTCTTTTGTAAGTTATTTTTTTATTTTTTATGTGAATTGATTATTCTTTTCTTTTTTAGTATTTAGAAAAACATCTATACCGATGACAAAAACGGAGATGAACCTGAAAAAAGTCATAATTGACCTTGAAAATAAAGTAAGAAAGATGCAAAAGGGAAAAAATGCTTATAAATTGCAATTAAGTTTGGAAAAAATCTCCAAAAATCAAAAGCATTTAATATGCTTGTTAAAGATATGTCACCAGCTGCTAAAACATTTTTTAGCATGCAAATCAATGAGTCGCATAAGAAACCAGGAGGAAGGAGATTCTCTTTAGATGAGAAGATTTTGGCACTTTCACTAAAAAGCTTATATACTTTTAAGCAATATCTGTGTTTTACCTAAAAAAAAGAACACTGGACAAGCTTCTACAGAAGGTTCATATTCAAGCAGGAATAAATGAATCTATATTTAATAATTTAAAAAAAAAGAGTAAGTAAGATGCCCACAACTCACAAATATTGTACGATTATATTTGACGAAATGGCAATTTCTCCAAGTCTGACATACGATAGAACAAATGAAATCATCCATGGATTTGTGGACAATGGACAAGAGAAACAAAAAGAATTTTGTGATCATGTGCTAGTTTTTATGGTGCGAGGAGTAGTTAAAAAATTTAAACAGCCCATATCTTCACATTCTGCAAAGGAAGCACCATCCAGCTAACCATCTGAGCTACCGCGGCTCTTAATAAATTTGTTATTCCTACTGTTATCTATGCTTCTTAAGTTGTGTTGAGCTTCTCCTACTGTTGCTTCCTTCATCCTTTTCCTTTACCTAATTCCCTTTCCTTTCCTTTCTTTTTCAGTGAAAACATCGAAGACAGCCAAAGAACTAAACTCCGTTGATTTATAATTGATTAACTTAGAAGTTTTAAGTGATATGATTATTTAATAAATGAATGAAAATAAATGAATCTTATTTTTACAAATGATTTAAAAAGACAAATAATTAGTGTTATTATGAATGTTCAAGCCACAGGCTTAAAAGTGATCAGTACTGTTTGTGACCAGGGATCTTCTAATATGGCAGCTATAAATTTGTTATTAAACGGCACAAAGGCTAAATATTTAAGAAATAATAAAAGTTACACAGATGGGTTTTTTGAAATAAAAGGCAAAAAATTTTTTCCAATATTTGACCCTCCACATCTCATGAAGGGTATTCGCAATAACTTGATTAATAAAGACTTAAAATACAAACTCGATCAAAAAACATGCAAAGCTACATGGGACCATATTTTAGCTTTGTATAGAAGAGGACCAGAGTACAAAGGAGTATGTCTAAAATGGTCCACAAACTCACTGCGCAGCATGTAGTTCCGAGCCTCATCCCAAAAATGGGTGTAAAGCTGAATGAGGAACAGTATAAATTAAGATAAAAACCATATGGGTTCCTCATTCATTTACTAATAGCTCTCAATCAAATTGGCTGGGAAGCTACATACGTAAATTACATTCATAAAAAGTGCTTTTACAAGTTTTTATTAAATGAAGATTCCTTTTTAGTGTTTAATGTATTATGAGTGTATTTAGAATTATATACATTTGTTTCATATATATAAATTCAACATGTGGTGGTATATTGATAGTCATGGGTTATAACTATGTTCTAAGACTTGTCCTTCTTATGTAGGAAGACCCCCTAGTCGTGGTGCCAAAGTCTTCATGAATTTTGATATTTGCGGTCTAGTTCCATACTATACGTACATTTTAGTTCGTATAAACTTTTGTGGCTACTTTCATGAAACAGATTCTAGTTTATTAGATCACAGCCTTTTTAACCGACTACAGCAAAATTAAAAGGAGGGTTATGATTTTACATAGTTTGCGAAAATCATAATCCTCCATTTTAGCAAGCTATGTATGTTATATCTATTCCCTTTTACCATATCGAAGCTACTCGTCATATTGTATTACCTTTAAGTATTTATACATAAATGTAAAAAAAAGTTGTGGGCAATTTATGTTGTAGTCGGGTTTTAGTTTTCTTTTAGCTTTCTTTTACTAACTTCAAAAAGGAGGAGGTATTGAATTAAACTGTATGTTCTTTTTTATGTGTGTTAAGCTCATAACTTTTCTTTGGGTGAACAGATTTTGATGATTCTTACTTTATCTGAAAGCTGGTGCTTTTCGTGTGGTCCCATATAAATTAAATCAAGATCTAATCAGTAGTTTTTGAGTTATCTTTTAATAATGTATATTTAATTAACTTCAAATACATTGATTCCGTTGTATTGAAGTTGGTTGTACAACAATTTTCTTTTAATTTTACCACTTGTTATGTTTGATTAAATACTTAAATGGTCAGCATTGAAACAACAATATCACTATATAAAATTGTTAACCTTCTTTTCTATTTTTATTTCAGAAATGGGAAAACTACCTGAGGAATCCTGTGAGACAGCAGATATTTTAATGTTTTTTGACAAACTGTTTGATTCAGTGAATGGAAATTATAGTAAACCCAGAAAAGGAAAACTATTGAGAAGTGCTGTAACACCAAAATCACCTCATTTAAAATTTTGGAATAGCAGCTTACCTGTTTTAAGATCCATGATATTTATAACAAAGGGAGGGAAAAAAGGGACAGTGCCTTCCATAAGAAAAGATCAAAAAACAGAGAAATTAAGCCATTTAAACCAAGTAAACCAAAATGATGGCAATCTTGATCTTGTTAGCTGTCTGGCAAGTGTCTGCAGCCAATGTGGGCTTCTACCCAGATATAACTACAGCGACGGTACGTCTCCCAAATGTCTACATTAAGGTGTCAGAGTGGAAACATACATTCATCTTGCAACCCCCCTGCCACGACTCAACAGCGCTTTTAGGTCATATACGTACAACACGTGACAGCGTAATAAAGTTGGTAGGGGTCCTTCAGACACCATTCATCACTTTTGGATCGAAGAAGGCACCTGTCTTGTCCTCGCATAAGGAATCAGTAGGTCAACTGTTGCAATTTGCTAATATAATCAAAGAGAGACTGGGTAGATGTGAGGTTGCATTGCATGATAGGACCCACAATGCAGAAACCTTGTGGGGCTGGTCTGCAACATCACTATGCCAGAAATCACAGGAGAGGACAAGAGATAAGAGAGAGATTGATACAAACACAATAGATTTGGCAACAATAAATGATACCTCGATACGACAGGATTCACACTCGACACACTCCTCATATTGCGGAACTAGTATTGGACAAGTATTTGTACAGAGTGATGCAAGGAGAGCTGACAATAGATATATTGCCAACAGCAACCCTAATCTTATAACCAGTGCTGTTGAAGCTTCCATGAAAGAGCAAGAGTTACTTCGACTAGAGAATGCAAGGAAGTTTTATACAGGGTTACATAGCCCAAGACCATCATCCCCTTACTTTCGAGCTCAAGATGCTAGGGGAATCACGCGAGGAGATAATTTGCCAACATTAAAATTCACATAAGAAGACCAGGATGGTAATATCTATAGAGCCAGAGCAGTACCTGATAAAACAAGACATGATCATTATGCCAATGTCAACTTCAATATGCAGTCTAGGATGACTCAGACACCCTTCCGGGCTGACGATGAGACATCTACTCCTGGGAGTCATCATAGACATAAGCGTGGACTAGATTTCATTGGTGATTTTTACCACTGGTTTGCAGGTGTTGCTACAGATGAACAAATACGTGATGTTCTATCCATATTGGAGAAAGGGGAATGCCCGGTCTTCATAGACACTTCGGCCATGAGTGCCCACATATAAAAGCATATAGATATGATAATATGCAATTAAAACAATGAAATGGTAAAGGAATTGCTTTAAAAAAAGTCGGGGTTTTGAAAATATTTGAAGTTTTTATTTTCACAAATGCAGTTTTTTTAACAACTATTTTTATCGATTTTATCGCGTTTTATTTCTTTGATTTTTAATTCCAGACATTTCGGGTGCTTTCCAGCACCCATGGTTACGGCAGACTGAGGTGACCGACGTCCCAATGTCAGTGTTAACCCGGAGTACCTTCAGATTTTTAATTTTTATTTATTGTCCGATCTACAGAATGAACTTACTGTGTCTAGAAGTCTTGCAGTGGTATGCTTGGGTTTTTAATTTCATTAATTACAGGGTCCTAAGCAGGTGGTAGTACCAAGCCTCCTTCCTAAAAAAGAATTTATATATTAGATATTATATAGAATTTATATAATAAAATACACTTTACGACTAATAGTGATGACTTGCAATTCTAGCCCTAAGTAAAGATCAGCTAGGGCTTAACTTTATTCCTTCCATAATGCTGCTCCTCTGGTTATTACAGAGTTCTATCCGGTAGCAACCATTAAATCTTATATGCTCACCATAATAGTAGCGAGCTTGCTTTAATTGGTATGTGACACAAGCAATTAATATTAAGTCGCTGTAAGTTAAAACAGGAAATTCCCTAACATTTTAAAGTCTACATTTATATTTCTAAAGTCTGCCTGCCCTAGCTCTATTTAGATTGTTTTCCCTAGCATACTCAGAAAAATCATTATTTGTCTCCATATTTTGATGAACTATTTCAAGTATTTGAGCCGCATCATCCCTGTCCCTTATTTTTGTGTGGAATTTATTAACTATAGCAGAAGCCACAGCAGTCTATCATCAAATGTGTAGAAGCCCTGTTAAAGTAATTTTGATGAAATATTTTAAATTCAGTTTTAAAAATGCCATTCACCACCTCTACTACCCATATCGACACATAGTCACGGCTCTGGATTTATTAGCATATCTTGTCATTAACTGAGATTCACCATCTGCTGGAGACATTTCTGCAACCCTTAGACATCCACATCTATCCTCGATTACAAATCAAAATGCAGATGCGTTGTCAACCGTGAGGACTAAGATCATTTTCTCGTTTCCAGTAAAAAGGGTCTCCGGTTCTCTACACTCACCATACAAAACACAGCAGCATTAAGCTACTATTTCACGCTGGTATTCTGTGAGAGGGTGCTCCTTCCCCGGTCGAGCCGACCCATTCATGCTACAACTATACTTCTAATATAACTGCAGCATGGCTCTACCAAGTATAACACACATACATAGTACTTGTCACTATGTATGTTTGTTATCGCAAAATGTAGTTAATCACAAAAGAGACATACTTGCAATGCTGATGGAACTGTTACAACCTGGTAAAAAACAATGTGCTTTTATATAATTAGTTAGCAGTACACTGTGTGATGTATGATCTAAGCTTTGTTGTTCTGGGTGCAATACATTACTCACTTCAGATTGCAACGAGGACGGACTAGATGATTCAGATGGTTCCCGTTCTGCAGTTGAACATGATGCTGTTCTATCAGTTCATTGCCAGCAATTATGATATACATGGCATGACAACTGAAGTAATGTAAAATACAAAAAATGAAGTCAAAGTGAAAAAATAAAAATAAAATAGATTTATTTCAAACTCAAATATAAATAAAATATTTATCAAGTTAAATGTTACTGCACAAGGACGGATTTAATGCCCTATATTATTTAATAATTAAGGCCTGACAGACTACCAGCAGTCCAAAAACAATGAAAAATCAACTGTCTCCTTTCTTGGTAGTTGATAAAACTGGTCAATCTCATAAATAAGCTAGTATGTTTGTCAGATATAGCTAGGGCAGATGTGAAAAAATAAAACAAGTTCTTGAGTT
Source organism: Parnassius smintheus behrii (assembly GCA_036936625.1). Taxonomy (NCBI): domain Eukaryota; kingdom Metazoa; phylum Arthropoda; class Insecta; order Lepidoptera; family Papilionidae; genus Parnassius; species Parnassius smintheus. Next base: position 41,264,619 of record JAUPFT010000025.1, read on the forward strand.
GATATACAATCAGTGTAAAAGCATGTATATTTATCAGATATATGGATCACATTTAATAAATAGAAATGTTAAACATGTTAAACACTTACCTCACGTAGCGCAAATAGTTTCTCACGTGGAAAATCGAAGACAAACAATGTGTGTGATCTTATTCTCATAAGTGTCAGTGCCACAGCTGATGTATAGATGTTCAAGACGAACTATTGGTGCATTTTGCGAGTGCCACACTACACGTTCACTGTACTCGAAACTTGTACCTAATAAAGAAGCTACAATTATTATATTGATATTATTCAAGTAAACTCAGTTATAAAGCATTTCTTAGAGGAAGACATATCACATCGTGATATGTACCAACTATTTACCTGCTGTGTTCGAACCAATTGTTGAGAGATCAACAATTGCATTTTACTTTTACAACAAAACAATAACACGAGAACACGTAATTTAATTCTTGTGACATAACAGTGACAGCGGCCTACCTGTCGGATACGATGTTGCCACTTAACTGTCATAAAATCTATGGAATGATATCGATTTTTATTCGATTAATAATATCATAAAAAGAATAATCTTTGACGCGTTTTAAGTTCTGCACGCTTTTTAAAATATAATTTCCTTTATTTATTGAAACTCTATTTCAAATGTATTTTTAAGAACAGTTAGCTTGTGCTGTATTGTTTTGTTATGCTTTAGAGAATTCGTGGTAAATCAGCTGGAAATTAACTTCTTGAATTATCATAACATGATTCCATTTTAAATGTTATGTTAAAAACAGATAAGATTAACAGTTAACTTGTGCAGTAGCGTTTTGTTATACTCTAAAGAATTCTTTGTAAATCAGCTAGTAATTCGCTTGTTTAATTATCCTAACTATAAATGTGAAGGTTGTCAATGAATTCAACCGAGCCTATAACAACGGTTGTTTTAGTTTTTTACGGTTGACTGCCGCTTTTGATGACTTGAAATTAATAAAAACCTATTTTGCGCAATAAGTTTTTTCTCTTTGGTAATGAATAAACCACAGAAACCCCTTTAATGTATAATAGTCCTTTTTTTGATACAAGTAGCACATTTTAAGGAACCGCAAAAACAACTTTGTTATTTATACAAACACTATGAAAAACAAAATAATTTGTTGCTGGCGATAATGATAGTGGTATTTTGACTCGATTTAAAATATATGCTTGTTACTACTGAACTCTTCATGGGCCTGCGAGTCCGACTTGCACTGAACCACTTTTTTTCAACATTTAGTTTTATTCTAATAAATAGTTTTTTATTAGGGGGGTCATTGTAGAAGCGTGCTCGTCGCGACCCCTGCCAGCCCTTTTCAGGGCTGCAATTCTACACAGCTGCGCATCCATGCGAACGAGGGTTAGGGCGTCCCCCCAAGGCGACGCACACCAGCTCGTCCCCGTTGGTGTGGAATGCAGCGCGCAAAGCGGCGATGGGGACCGCCACCCGTCACGCACAGCCCGACACGGCGGAAGGTGGAGGACGGAGTGCAGAGTTGGCACGTGGAATGTTAGAGGAGGCATGAGAGATAAGACGAATGAGTTGATCGAAATAATGAAAGAAAGAGAATTAGATGTCGTGTGTATGTCGGAGACCAAACGGAAAGGCAGTGGTATTGAAGAGCTCCCTGGCGGGACGTTAGCTATATGGTCCGGAGTCCCGGAAAGCGAGAACGCCTGCCAAGGAGTGGGAGTGCTGTTGTCGTCCCGGTTGGTCGATCTTATGACTGAATACAAGGTTGTGAACTCAAGACTTCTCTGGGTTCGCTTCAAAATGGGACTGACGAAGTTATTCCTTTTGGCTGTTTATGCGCCGGTAGCTTCGTCGTCCAGGGCTGAGCTGGAGGAGTTTTGGGAGAATGTAAGAGAAGTTCTAGATTTGGTTAAGGGAAACGAAAGAACTGTTGTATGTGGTGATTTGAATGGATGGGTAGGCATCGCTCGACCAGGATACGAGTCGGTGCTCGGAAAGTTTGGAGATAAAAGGGTTAATGATGCTGGCAAGCTTATACTGGCTGTATGCAAGGAAAAGGGTCTTCTTGTGACAAACACTATGTTTAATCACAGGAAGATCCATATGTACACTAGAGAAAGAAAGAATGAGAGAAGTATGATTGATTTGTTCCTGGTGGATGACCGACTGCGAAAACAGTTGATGGATACACGAGTGTTCAGGGGTGCTGACCTGGGAACGGATCATTATCTAGTAATTACTAGATTTAGGGGTTTGTTCGCGGGTTGGCGCCACCGGACGGCAGTAACAGAACCACAGTCGGTCTGTCGCATCCGAAGCTGGAAGCTTCAGGAAGCGGATACTAGGGACAAATATCACACGAGGGTAGCCGAAAAGCTTGACACCATCGATGGCAGGAAAGAATGTGTAGAGAGAATATGGCAGAACCTTAGGGATGGAATGGTAAGTGCAGCGGAAGAAGTATGTGGTACGACAAAAAGAGGTAGTAGTAAAAGAAGAGATGCATGGTGGAATGACGACGTGAAAGAAGCTGTAAAAAAGAAGAAAAAAGCATGGTTAGACTACTTAGCCTCTAGTAACGATGAGCATATGAGAGAGAAGATGAAAGAAAGATATAAGCTGCAGAAAGTTCATGCGAAAACATTGATTGAGGAAGTACGTGAAAGGTGTAGAATAGAAGCGGACGAGAGGTTGTCGCACAACTTTAGGGAAAACTCCAAACTCTTCTGGAAAGAGGTTGGAAGGTCCCGGAGTGGTGCGACAGCTTTAAGAATGAACAAAGTGCTTTCGAGAACCAATGACGTCCTCTCAGAAAAATCGGACGTCATGCAGCGATGGAGTGAATTTTATAGAGAATTGTATGCGTGTCATGATCTTAGTGAAGGATCCGGGGGTGACGCCGTGACTGGCACGACAAAAACGGACCTCGATGACACTGAGATCATCAGCATGAAAGAGATTGAACGTGCGATTCGAAGTTTGAAATGTGGTAAGGCTGCGGGACTAGACAGAGTTACTGCTGAAATGGTCAAGTACGGTGGGCCTCGCGTCTGGGACAGCTTTCATCTGCTGTGCAATTTGTGCTGGCGGACGGGAGATGTCCCGGATGATTGGCGATCCGCGGTCATTGTGCCTTTATATAAAGGTAAAGGTTCACATTTTGACTGCGGGAGCTATCGGGCGATCAGCTTGACCAGTTTAGCAAGTAAAGTTTATTCGAAGGTTTTGACACGCAGGATGCAAGAGAAATCGGAAAGATTCTTATGGGAGGCACAATGCGGATTTAGACCTGGAAGAGGATGCACGGATCAAATGTTTTCTCTCCGCATGATCACGGAGAAGCTTCTGAGTGTTAACCAGAGGATTTTCTGTGCTTTTGTGGATCTGGAGAAAGCATTTGATAAGGTTATAAGGAAGAAAATGTGGGAACTGTTGCCGGGATATGGTGTGGATGGTCGATTGTTAAGGGCTGTGCAGTCACTTTACTATGACTGTAAAGCCTGTGTGCGGGTAGGGCATGACCTGTCACCCATGTTTAGCGTCCAAGCGGGCGTAAAACAGGGTTGTGTCATGTCTTCCTGGCTGTTCATACTGTATCTCGACAGCTGTTTACAGAAGCTGAAAGATAGCTGTTTGGGTGTGAAATTGGGTGACATAAAAGTTAATTGTCTGCTGTATGCTGATGATGCAGTGCTTATTGCACCATCAGAAGCAGAACTGCAGGCATTAGTCACGTGTATGAAAGAGGAATGTGAAATTAAAGGTCTCCGTTTGAATGCTAATAAAACTAAGGTTCTGGTATTTGAAAAGGACGAAGAGAGAACGAAATGTGAAATATGGGTAAATCAGGAATGTCTAGAACAGGTAAATGAAATTGTATACTTGGGGAGTGCTTTCAGCCGGGATGGAAGATGTGATTTAGATGTGGATAGGCGTGTCGCTGCCGGAAACAAAGTCAATGGTGCCCTGAATGCATTAATAAAAAGGCAAGGCGTGGTGAAGAGTGCACGCCTTGCAGTACATAACGCAGTGTTGGTACCGACTTTGTTATATGGCAGCGAAACCTGGGTATGCCAGAAGAAGCATAAAAGCAAGTTGAATGCAGTGGAGATGCGATCTCTTCGTAAAATGTGTGGCGTTAGCATAGCCGACCGAAAGCGAAACGAAGAGATTCGCAATATGGCAGCATTGAAAGATGACCTTATCACAAAAATTGATAGGGGCGTACTCCAATGGTTTGGACACGTTGAACGAATGAGTGAAGACCGAATTGTGAAGAAAATATATAGAGCGAAAGTAAATATTAAAAGGTGTCGAGGTAGACCGAGACTAACTTTCGAAGACCATGTGAGCAAATTGCTCGAAGAGGGGAGGGTCAAGAGTACTCGGATACCTAGACGTGCATGTATGAAGAAGTTAATGAACCTGAAAGAAGCGAAAGAGGTATGTAAGGATCGTGACACTTGGCGATCTGTTCTCTCTGGCTACCCCGTTAGGGATTGTGCGTGACGATAAGTAAGTAAGTAAGTAAGTAATAGTTTTTTCGTTTAAGCGGAGCTCTTTTACTTTAGGTTTATTACCTCTTTATCTATAATAATCAATCTGAGTAAGTAAAGTGTGTAAATACGATTCTTAAATTGTAAAAATAATAATTGGATTTGAACATCTTAGGTAGGTATTTAGTTTTATTTATTTAGAAAATATTAATCTCACAATTATTTATTGTAATAATATAATTTATCACACAGCTAACGCCCTCATTAGCAATCTAATGGTGAAAGAATTTTCAAAATCGGTCTAGTAATTTTTGAGATTAGCCAAAAAACGTATTCATTGAAAGTGGCGCCCTCTATAATAAAATTAACCCTATATTAGATATCTAAAATTATACATAACAATCTAGTGGTGAAAGAATTTTTAAAGTTGGTCAAGTACTTTACGAGTTAAGCGAATAAAATATTCTTTGTAAGTAGCTCCCTCAATAATAAAATGCATCCTACGTTTTAAGCACCATAGCAAAAAACGATTCAACATAGCCTAATCCGCACACACAGTAAAAACATAACCATCCTTTTTCGTCTGTAGTCGGTAAACATTTGGTTAATAACGGTTGCGTATCGACTGCTTTGGATAAATATCCATTGTCAACGGTTATTTTAAACCTATATCATAACATCGTAATAATTATCGAAAGATCATATAAGCATTGTAATAATGACACCATAAGTAATCGATCGAAAAGGGGAATCGATTTTTTAATGATTTTTGTGATTGGCAACATTTTTTATTTTATTCACAGACTAATGAATTACGTATTTACCTAATTTTATTTTTATCTTTTCGGTACTTTTAATTTGTGCAAAAATATTCCCATTGTTTTAGGATAAATGAATACTGCGATTAATAACCATAAATAAAGATATATTTTTTTAACAAATGCACATTGTTGGGCGTTCTATGGCCTAATATGGGCATCCCCCTTTGACCATCAATTGAATTTAACAATGAAATTTGTAGAAATCAATTCAAGGTCAATCCAATCACTATCAAAAACCACTGCAGATGAGTTTAAATCCCTAGCCAATGTGATAACCAGGACACAAGATGCTTTAAAGCAATCTAGTGATGTTATGAATGAGAATTTTGAGGCACTCAGGATGTCACTAAAGAACCTATCTCGCGCAGAGGAGTTATCTCAAGCTATCGTGCTTACATTAGTTGAGCTCACAGAATGTAATGCAAAAACTTCCCTGTTGGAAACCTCACTATTGAAATCAGCAGAGTTCTACGTGTACGTAAGTGATGCAATGGTGAGCGGTAATTTACCACTTTCGCTTGTTCATACAAGTCAGGTAGTAGACGTGACCTTGAATATGTATTTTCAAGTATAAGTCTTTTGTAAGTTATTTTTTTATTTTTTATGTGAATTGATTATTCTTTTCTTTTTTAGTATTTAGAAAAACATCTATACCGATGACAAAAACGGAGATGAACCTGAAAAAAGTCATAATTGACCTTGAAAATAAAGTAAAAAAGATGCAAAAGGGAAAAAATGCTTATAAATTGCAATTAAGTTTGGAAAAAATCTCCAAAAATCAAAAGCATTTAATATGCTTGTTAAAGATATGTCACCAGCTGCTAAAACATGTTTTAGCATGCAAATCAATGAGTCGCATAAGAAACCAAGAGGAAGGAGATTCTCTTTAGATGAGAAGATTTTGGCACTTTCACTATATAAGCCAAGTCCAAAAGCTTATATACTTTTAAGCAATATCTGTGTTTTACCTAAAAAAAAGAACACTGGACAAGCTTCTACAGAAGGTTCATATTCAAGCAGGAATAAATGAATCTATATTTAATAATTTAAAAAAAAGAGTAAGTAAGATGCGCACAACTCACAAATATTGTACGATTATATTTGACGAAATGGCAATTTCTCCAAGTCTGACATACGATAGAACAAATGAAATCATCCATGGATTTGTGGACAATGGACAAGAGAAACAAAAAGAATTTTGTGATCATGTGCTAGTTTTTATGGTGCGAGGAGTAGTTAAAAAATTTAAACAGCCCATATCTTCACATTCTGCAAAGGAAGCACCATCCAGCTAACCATCTGAGCTACCGCGGCTCTTAATAAATTTGTTATTCCTACTGTTATCTATGCTTCTTAAGTTGTGTTGAGCTTCTCCTACTGTTGCTTCCTTCATCCTTTTCCTTTACCTAATTCCCTTTCCTTTCCTTTCTTTTTCAGTGAAAACATCGAAGACAGCCAAAGAACTAAACTCCGTTGATTTATAATTGATTAACTTAGAAGTTTTAAGTGATATGATTATTTAATAAATGAATGAAAATAAATGAATCTTATTTTTACAAATGATTTAAAAAGACAAATAATTAGTGTTATTATGAATGTTCAAGCCACAGGCTTAAAAATGATCAGTACTGTTTGTGACCAGGGATCTTCTAATATGGCAGCTATAAATTTGTTATTAAACAGCACAAAGGCTAAATATTTAAGAAATAATAAAAGTTACACAGATGGGTTTTTTGAAATAAAAGGCAAAAAATTTTTTCCAATATTTGACCCTCCACATCTCATGAAGGGTATTCGCAATAACTTGATTAATAAAGACTTAAAATACAAACTCGATCAAAAAACATGCAAAGCTACATGGGACCATATTTTAGCTTTGTATAGAAGAGGACCAGAGTACAAAGGAGTATGTCTAAAAATGGTCCACAAACTCACTGCGCAGCATGTAGTTCCGAGCCTCATCCCAAAAATGGGTGTAAAGCTGAATGAGGAACAGTATAAATTATGATAAAAACCATATGGGTTCCTCATTCATTTACTAATAGCTCACAATCAAATTGGCTGGGAAGCTACATACGTAAATTACATTCATAAAAAGTGCTTTTACAAGTTTTTATTAAATGAAGAAATTCTTTTTAGTGTTTAATGTATTATGAGTGTATTTAGAATTATATACATTTGTTTCATATATATAAATTCAACATGTGGTGGTATATTGATAGTCATGGGTTATAACTATGTTCTAAGACTTGTCCTTCTTATGTAGGAAGACCCCCTAGTCGTGGTGCCAAAGTCTTCATGAATTTTGATATTTGCTGCCTAGTTCCATACTATACGTACATTTTAGTTCGTATAAACTTTTGTGGCTACTTTCATGAAACAGATTCTAGTTTATTAGATCACAGCCTTTTTAACTGACTACAGCAAAGTTAAAAGGAGGGTTATGATTTTACATAGTTTGCTAAAATCATAATCCTCCATTTTAGCAAGCTATGTATGTTATATCTATTCCTTTTTACCATATCTAAGCTACTCGTCATATTGTATTACCTTTAAGTATTTATACATAAACTGTAAAAAAAAGTTGTGGGCAATTTATGTTGTAGTCGGGTTTTAGTTTTCTTTTAGCTTTCTTTTACTAACTTCAAAAAGGATGAGGTATTGAATTAAACTGTATGTTCTTTTTTATGTGTGTTAAGCTCATAACTTTTCTTTGGGTGAACAGATTTTGATGATTCTTACTTTATCTGAAAGCTGGTGCTTTTCGTGTGGTCCCATATAAATTAAATCAAGATCTAATCAGTAGTTTTAGAGTTATCTTTTAATAATGTATATTTAATTAACTTCAAATACATTGATTCCGTTGTATTGAAGTTGGTTGTACAACAATTTTCTTTTAATTTTACCACTTGTTATGTTTGATCAAATACTTAAATGGTCAGCATTGAAACAACAATATCACTATATAAAATTGTTAACCTTCTTTTCTATTTTTATTTCAGAAATGGGAAAACTACCTGAGGAATCCTGTGAGACAGCAGATATTTTAATGTTTTTTGACAAACTGTTTGATTCAGTGAATGGAAATTATAGTAAACCCAGAAAAGGAAAACTATTGAGAAGTGCTGTAACACCAAAATCACCTCATTTAAAATTTTGGAATAGCAGCTTACCTGTTTTAAGATCCATGATATTTATAACAAAGGGAGGGAAAAAAGGGACAGTGCCTTCCATAAGAAAAGATCAAAAAACAGAGAAATTAAGCCATTTAAACCGAGTAAACCAAAATGATGGCAATCTTGATCTTGTTAGCTGTCTGGCAAGTGTCTGCAGCCAATGTGGGCTTCCACCCAGATATAACTACAGCGACGGTACGTCTCCCAAATGTCTACATTAAGGTGACAGAGTGGAAACATACATTCATCTTGCAACCCCCCTGCCACGACTCAACAGCGCTTTTAGGTCGTATACGTACAACACGTGACAGCGTAATAAAGTTGGTAGGGGTCCTTCAGACACCATTCATCACTTTTGGATCGAAGAAGGCACCTGTCTTGTCCTCGCATAAGGAATCAGTAGGTCAACTGTTGCAATTTGCTAATATAATCAAAGAGAGACTGGAAAGATGTGAGGTTGCATTGCATGATAGGACTCACAATGCAGAAACCTTGTGGGGCTGGTCTGCAACATCACTATGCCAGAAATCACAGGCGAGGACAAGAGATAAGAGAGAGATTGATACAAACACAATAGATTTGGCAACAATAAATGATACCTCGATACGACAGGATTCACACTCGACACACTCCTCATATTGCGGAACTAGTATTGGACAAGTATTTGTACAGAGTGATGCAAGGAGAGCTGACAATAGATATATTGCCAACAGCAACCCTAATCTTATAACCAGTGTTGTTGAAGCTTCCATGAAAGAGCAAGAGTTACTTCGACTAGAGAATGCGAGGAAGTTTTATACAGGGTTACATAGCCCAAGACCATCATCCCCTTACTTTCGAGCTCAAGATGCTAGGGGAATCACGCGAGGAGATAATTTGCCAACATTAAAATTCACATAACAAGACCAGGATGGTAATATCTATAGAGCCAGAGCAGTACCTGATAAAACAAGACATGATCATTATGCCAATGTCAACTTCAATATGCAGTCTATGCAGTCTAGGATGACTCAGACACCCTTCCGAGCTGACGATGAGACATCTACTCCTGGGAGTCATCATAGACATAGGCGTGGACTAGATTTCATTGGTGATTTTTACCACTGGTTTGCAGGTGTTGCTACAAATGAACAAATACGTGATGTTCTATCCATATTGGAGAAATTTGACCATCAATTGAATTTTACAATGAAATTTGTAGAAACCAATTCAAGGTCAATCCAATCACTATCAAAAACCACTGCAGATGAGTTTCAATCCCTAGCCAATGTGATAACCAGGACACAAGATGCTTTAAAGTAATCTAGTGATGTTATGAATGAGAATTTTGAGGCACTCAGGATGTCACTAAAGAACCTATCTCGCGCAGAGGAGTTATCTCAAGCTATCGTGCTTACATTAGTTGAGCTCACAGAATGTAATGCAAAAACTTCCCTGTTGGAAACCTCACTATTGACATCAGCAGAGTTCTACGTGTTCGTAAGTGATGCAATGGTGAGCGGTAATTTACCACTTTCGCTTGTTCATACAAGTCAGGTAGTAGACGTGACCTTGAATATGTATTTTCATGTATAAGTCTTTTGTAAGTTATTTTTTTATTTTTTATGTGAATTGATTATTCTTTTCTTTTTTAGTATTTAGAAAAACATCTATACCGATGACAAAAACGGAGCTGAACCTGAAAAAAGTCATAATTGACCTTGAAAATAAAGTAAAAAAGATGCAAAAGGGAAAAAATGCTTATAAATTGCAATTAAGTTTGGAAAAAATCTCCAAAAATCAAAAGCATTTAATATGCTTGTTAAAGATATGTCGCCAGCTGCTAAAACATTTTTTAGCATGCAAATCAATGAGTCGCATAAGAAACCAGGAGGAAGGAGATTCTCTTTAGATGAGAAGATTTTGGCACTTTCACTAAAAAGCTTATATACTTTTAAGCAATATCTGTGTTTTACCTAAAAAAAAGAACACTGGACAAGCTTCTACAGAAGGTTCATATTCAAGCAGGAATAAATGAATCTATATTTAATAATTTAAAAAAAGAGTAAGTAAGATGCCCACAACTCACAAATATTGTACGATTATATTTGACGAAATGGCAATTTCTCCAAGTCTGACATACGATAGAACAAATGAAATCATCCATGGATTTGTGGACAATGGACAAGAGAAACAAAAAGAATTTTGTGATCATGTGCTAGTTTTTATGGTGCGAGGAGTAGTTAAAAAATTTAAACAGCCCATATCTTCACATTCTGCAAATGAAGCACCATCCAGCTAACCATCTGAGCTACCGCGGCTCTTAATAAATTTGTTATTCCTACTGTTATCTATGCTTCTTAAGTTGTGTTGAGCTTCTCCTACTGTTGCTTCCTTCATCCTTTTCCTTTACCTAATTCCCTTTCCTTTCCTTTCTTTTTCAGTGAAAACATCGAAGACAGCCAAAGAACTAAACTCCGTTGATTTATAATTGATTAACTTAGAAGTTTTAAGTGATATGATTATTTAATAAATGAATGAAAATAAATGAATCTTATTTTTACAAATGATTTAAAAAGACAAATAATTAGTGTTATTATGAATGTTCAAGCCACAGGCTTAAAAGTGATCAGTACTGTTTGTGACCAGGGATCTTCTAATATGGCAGCTATAAATTTGTTATTAAACAGCACAAAGGCTAAATATTTAAGAAATAATAAAAGTTACACAGATGGGTTTTTTGAAATAAAAGGCAAAAAATTTTTTCCGATATTTGACCCTCCACATCTCATGAAGGGTATTCGCAATAACTTGATTAATAAAGACTTAAAATACAAACTCGATCAAAAAACATGCAAAGCTACATGGGACCATATTTTAGCTTTGTATAGAAGAGGACCAGAGTACAAAGGAGTATGTCTAAAAATGGTCCACAAACTCACTGCGCAGCATGTAGTTCCGAGCCTCATCCCAAAAATGGGTGTAAAGCTGAATGAGCAACAGTATAAATTATGATAAAAACCATATGGGTTCCTCATTCATTTACTAATAGCTCACAATCAAATTGGCTGGGAAGCTACATACGTAAATTACATTCATAAAAAGTGCTTTTACAAGTTTTTATTAAATGAAGAAATTCTTTTTAGTGTTTAATGTATTATGAGTGTATTTAGAATTATATACATTTGTTTCATATATATAAATTCAACATGTGGTGGTATATTGATAGTCATGGGTTATAACTATGTTCTAAGACTTGTCCTTCTTATGTAGGAAGACCCCCTAGTCGTGGTGCCAAAGTCTTCATGAATTTTGATATTTGCTGCCTAGTTCCATACTATACGTACATTTTAGTTCGTATAAACTTTTGTGGCTACTTTCATGAAACAGATTCTAGTTTATTAGATCACAGCCTTTTTAACTGACTACAGCAAAGTTAAAAGGAGGGTTATGATTTTACATAGTTTGCTAAAATCATAATCCTCCATTTTAGCAAGCTATGTATGTTATATTTATTCCTTTTTACCATATCTAAGCTACTCGTCATATTGTATTACCTTTAAGTATTTATACATAAACTGTAAAAAAAAGTTGTGGGCAATTTATGTTGTAGTCGGGTTTTAGTTTTCTTTTAGCTTTCTTTTACTAACTTCAAAAAGGAGGAGGTATTGAATTAAACTGTATGTTCTTTTTTATGTGTGTTAAGCTCATAACTTTTCTTTGGGTGAACAGATTTTGATGATTCTTACTTTATCTGAAAGCTGGTGCTTTCCGTGTGGTCCCATATAAATTAAATCAAGATCTAATCAGTAGTTTTTGAGTTATCTTTTAATAATTTATATTTAATTAACTTCAAATACATTGATTCCGTTGTATTGAAGTTGGTTGTACAACAATTTTCTTTTAATTTTACCACTTGTTATGTTTGATCAAATACTTAAATGGTCAGCATTGAAACAACAATATCACTATATAAAATTGTTAACCTTCTTTTCTATTTTTATTTCAGAAATGGGAAAACTACCTGAGGAATCCTGTGAGACAGCAGATATTTTAATGTTTTTTGACAAACTGTTTGATTCAGTGAATGGAAATTATAGTAAACCCAGAAAAGGAAAACTATTGAGAAGTACTGTAACACCAAAATCACCTCATTTAAAATTTTGGAATAGCAGCTTACCTGTTTTAAAATCCATGATATTTATAACAAAGGGAGGGAAAAAAGGGACAGTGCCTTCCATAAGAAAAGATCAAAAAACAGAGAAATTAAGCCATTTAAACCAAGTAAACCAAAATGATGGCAATCTTGATCTTGTTAGCTGTCTGGCAAGTGTCTGCAGCTAATGTGGGCTTCCACCCAGATATAACTACAGCGACGGTACGTCTCCCAAATGTCTACATTAAGGTGTCAGAGTGGAAACATACATTCATCTTGCAACCCCCCTGCCACGACTCAACAGCGCTTTTAGGTCATATACGTACAACACGTGACAGCGTAATAAAGTTGGTAGGGGTCCTTCAGACACCATTCATCACTTTTGGATCGAAGAAGGCACCTGTCTTGTCCTCGCATAAGGAATCAGTAGGTCAACTGTTGCAATTTGCTAATATAATCAAAGAGAGACTGGATAGATGTGAGGTTGCATTGCATGATAGGACTCACAATGCAGAAACCTTGTGGGGCTGGTCTGCAACATAACTATGCCAGAAATCACAGGAGAGGACAAGAGATAAGAGAGAGATTGATACAAACACAATAGATTTGGCAACAATAAATGATACCTCGATACGACAGGATTCACACTCGACACACTCCTCATATTGCGGAACTAGTATTGGACAAGTATTTGTACAGAGTGATGCAAGGAGAGCTGACAATAGATATATTGCCAACAGCAACCCTAATCTTATAACCAGTGTTGTTGAAGCTTCCATGAAAGAGCAAGAGTTACTTCGACTAGAGAATGCGAGGAAGTTTTATACAGGGTTACATAGCCCAAGACCATCATCCCCTTACTTTCGAGCTCAAGATGCTAGGGGAATCACGCGAGGAGATAATTTGCCAACATTAAAATTCACATAACAAGACCAGGATGGTAATATCTATAGAGCCAGAGCAGTACCTGATAAAACAAGACATGATCATTATGCCAATGTCAACTTCAATATGCAGTCTAGGATGACTCAGACACCCTTCCGAGCTGACGATGAGACATCTACTCCTGGGAGTCATCATAGACATAGGCGTGGACTAGATTTCATTGGTGATTTTTACCACTGGTTTGCAGGTGTTGCTACAAATGAACAAATACGTGATGTTCTATCCATATTGGAGAAATTTGACCATCAATTGAATTTTACAATGAAATTTGTAGAAACCAATTCAAGGTCAATCCAATCACTATCAAAAACCACTGCAGATGAGTTTCAATCCCTAGCCAATGTGATAACCAGGACACAAGATGCTTTAAAGCAATCTAGTGATGTTATGAATGAGAATTTTGAGGCACTCAGGATGTCACTAAAGAACCTATCTCGCGCAGAGGAGTTATCTCAAGCTATCGTGCTTACATTAGTTGAGCTCACAGAATGTAATGCAAAAACTTCCCTGTTGGAAACCTCACTATTGACATCAGCAGAGTTCTACGTGTACGTAAGTGATGCAATGGTGAGCGGTAATTTACCACTTTCGCTTGTTCACACAAGTCAGGTAGTAGACGTGACCTTGAATATGTATTTTCATGTATAAGTCTGTTGTAAGTTATTTTTTATTTTTTATGTGAATTGATTATTCTTTTCTTTTTTAGTATTTAGAAAAACATCTATACCGATGACAAAACCGGAGATGAACCTGAAAAAAGTCATAATTGACCTGAAAAATAAAGTAAAAAAGATGCAAAAGGGAAAAAATGCTTATAAATTGCAATTAAGTTTGGAAAAAATCTCCAAAAATCAAAAGCGTTTAATATGCTTGTTAAAGATATGTCACCAGCTGCTAAAACATTTTTAGCATGCAAATCAATGAGTCGCATAAGAAACCAAGAGGAAGGAGATTCTCTTTAGATGAGAAGATTTTGGCACTTTCACTATATAAGCCAAGTCCAAAAGCTTATATACCTTTAAGCAATATCTGTGTTTTACCTAAAAAAAGAACACTGGACAAGCTTCTACAGAAGGTTCATATTCAAGCAGGAATAAATGAATCTATATTTAATAATTTAAAAAAAAGAGTAAGTAAGATGCCCACAACTCACAAATATTGTACGATTATATTTGACGAAATGGCAATTTCTCCAAGTCTGACATACGATAGAACAAATGAAATCATCCATGGATTTGTGGACAATGGACAAGAGAGACAAAAAGAATTTTGTGATCATGTGCTAGTTTTTATGGTGCGAGGAGTAGTTAAAAAATTTAAACATTCACATTCTGAAAAGGAAGCACCATCCAGCTAACCATCTGAGCTACCACGGCTCTTAATAAATTTGTTATTCCTACTGTTATCTATGCTTCTTAAGTTGTGTTGAGCTTCTCCTACTGTTGCTTCCTTCATCCTTTTCCTTTACCTAATTTCCTTTCCTTTCTTTTTCAGTGAAAACATCGAAGACAGCCAAAGAACTAAACTCCGTTGATTTGTAATTGATAACCTTATAAGTTTTAAGTGATATGATTATTTGATAAATGAATGAAAATAAATGAATCTTATTTTTACAAATGATTTAAAAAGACAAATAATTAGTGTTATTATTATTAAGCCACAGGCTTGAAAGTGATCAGTACTGTTTGTGACCAGGGATCTTCTAATATGGCAGCTATAAATTTGTTATTAAACAGCACAAAGGCTAAATATTTAAGAAATAATAAAAGTTACACAGATGGGTTTTATGAAATAAAAGGCAAAAAAATTTTTCCAATATTTGACCCTCTTCATCTCATGAAGGGTATTCGCAATAACTTGATTAATAAAGACTTAAAATACAAACTCGATCAAAAAACATGCAAAGCTACATGGGACCATATTTTAGCTTTGTATAGAAGAGGACCAGAGTACAAAGGAGTATTTCTAAAAATGGTCCACACACTCACTGCGCAGCATGTAGTTCCGAGCCTCATCCCAAAAATGGGTGTAAAGCTGAATGAGGAACAGTATAAATTATGATAAAAACCATATGGGTTCCTCATTCATTTACTAATAGCTCACAATCAAATTGGCTGGGAAGCTACATACGTAAATTACATTCATAAAAAGTGCTTTTACAAGTTTTTATTAAATGAAGAAATTCTTTTTAGTGTTTAATGTATTATGAGTGTATTTAGAATTATATACATTTGTTTCATATATATAAATTCAACATGTGGTGGTATATTGATAGTCATGGGTTATAACTATGTTCTAAGACTTGTCCTTCTTATGTAGGAAGACCCCCTAGTCGTGGTGCCAAAGTCTTCATGAATTTTGATATTTGCTGCCTAGTTCCATACTATACGTACATTTTAGTTCGTATAAACTTTTGTGGCTACTTTCATGAAACAGATTCTAGTTTATTAGATCACAGCCTTTTTAACTGACTACAGCAAAGTTAAAAGGAGGGTTATGATTTTACATAGTTTGCTAAAATCATAATCCTCCATTTTAGCAAGCTATGTATGTTATATCTATTCCTTTTTACCATATCTAAGCTACTCGTCATATTTTGACAAATGAGTTGTACTCAATAAAGTACATTCCAAAATTACTTGTATTACCTTTAAGTATTTATACATAAACTGTAAAAAAAAGTTGTGGGCAATTTATGTTGTAGTCGGGTTTTAGTTTTCTTTTAGCTTTCTTTTACTAACTTCAAAAAGGAGGTTTAATTCAATAAACTGTATGTTCTTTTTTATGTGTGTTAAGCTCATAACTTTTCTTTTGGTGAACAGATTTTGATGATTCTTACTTTATCTGAAAGCTGGTGCTTTTCGTGTGGTCCCATATAAATTAAATCAAGATCTAATCAGTAGTTTTTGAGTTATCATCTTGCAACCCCCCTGCCACGACTCAACAGCGCTTTTAGGTCATATACGTACAACACGTGACAGCGTAATAAAGTTGGTAGGGGTCCTTCAGACACCATTCATCACTTTTGGATCGAAGAAGGCACCTGTCTTGTCCTCGCATAAGGAATCAGTAGGTCAACTGTTGCAATTTGCTAATATAATCAAAGAGAGACTGTGTAGTGTATGTGCCTCCACCCTACTAGCATATATGTACTTACTCTTAAGTTTAAGGACAGTCTAATTAAAGATTTGGTACCAACCACACGTCTCCTTCATTGACACCTTTCCTACATTACATGGCGACCCTGCCAGGCGGTGCGCGTGCATTGTCGCAGCGCACCGCCGCGGCCTGCATAAATAGTTAAAGAAAAATGGAAAAATTACTAAAGGAACAATTTTCAACTATTGAATTGACACTACCGGATGTGACAAGTAAGCCGAAACGGAGGCATAAGAAGAGGCGATAAGGTTATTATTTCTTTAAGGAGATATGCTAATAAAATCTATTAGAAAAAGAGGAAAAATGTTACGGAAAAAACGGGAAAGATCAACTTCAGAAACAAATATTACGAGATTTTCAAATATTACGGGAAGATTAAACGAATTAGATGGTGAGACCACAAATTTAAGAAAAATAGAAGAAACTTAAGTCCTGCAAGCCTTAGCCGATAAGAAGATAGAAAAATTGAGCCGAAAAGAACAAATTATGAGGTAACTTCGCACCTATGTGATTTTAATTCTATTTCAAACTTTATTTAACAATTTGAGATAGTTTTTTTTTTGCTATTATGTTTTTAAAGTTAAATATCAAATATTCTGTATTTTACACATAATTAAGTTGAAATTATTTATCAGATTATTCACAATATACTTCATTATCAAATATTTTATTACCTAGAATAAAAAAAAGACAATTATGATACAATATTGAAAAATTAAGTTGAATTTTAAGCACTTATGTGGCACTTCTATTTCGCCTTGCAAGACTACTTTATATTCCCTTTTATATAGTTATAGTTTTGTATTATTTTTTTACTGTGTCCTGCCAAACAATTAATGAAATAATAAAATAATAGATTCCAATTTTACGCACTTGATTTAAAATAACACTGTGATACATTTCGTTGATTTTTTTTCTCGAATCCAAATTTTAAAGGGTTAGAAACATTTCACTATCACTATAAGTTTTAATTTTTTTAAAGGCATTAAATCTTAAATTTATATAATAACTTATTTAAAATATAAAAAAACTTTCTATTAAATGTTTGAATAAATTATTGTATCGTTGTGTAAAGTTGATATCTTATAATGTGATTTTCAATTATTCTGTATACACGACATAATAAATAACATACTTTCAGTAATATTTTTCGATCTATATAAAAGTGATATAGCTTTTAACGATGTAATTATGTGGACTTCTGAAAAAATAAGAAATTAAAAATATTAGTTTAAGGTAAAAATTTTACATTTTTTTTTACTCGCACTCATTTATGTGAGTACTTCTACTTATGTAGTAACAAATTGTACACGTTATGTTGACATTATGCACGATCATACGATGCGATTATTTTTAACGTTTATTATCAATTATATTTTTCATATTTCCCGGCTAAAATAACACTTTTATTTCTTTTGAAAGACAAGAAACTAGTTAAGTAGGTAAATATAAAAAGAGCCAATCTTTACACAGTGAGTATAAAAGGTCTGCTAACCATTTCTTACGAATGATACTGATGTTTCTAAAATTATGATATTATAAAATGTTATGCAATGAGCGTATCTTATAAAAACATAGTAACATAGATGATAAATTTAAAATGAACACAGCAACATGCAACACATTAACAGGTGTAGGATAAATCATAACAACATCGTAACAGCGATAAAGATAATAAGTATAGGAAAATAAATGAGTAAATGATAATAGTATTGTTACATAGATGAAAATAATAAATAAATAACAGTGTAAACAGGAATAAAGTAGTTAAGAGAGGTTTTAATAATAATGGTTCAAAAAAAAAAGTTAAACACCGACATAGAAAATTTATTGATAAGAATGTTATCTCATTTGTACAAAAATTAGAAAGCATGTAATTGGTATGAGGATTGGAAGAAAGGAATGTTCGAACGTGTAAATACGAATGATTTACTAAGTTTTGTCAATATTGGACTGATCACCCAAATATTGATGATGCTTAAACTGTGCGATTTGAAATGAGTGAGAATGGTGCAGGTTAGTATATGGAAGTGGAGCATGAAAGTATATAAATAAAGAACAAGGTAATGAAGAAATAAGGAAGGAATAAATATTTATGGCAATAATAAAAATGAAAGAAAATATGACATTGACCAATAAGTAATGGAGAGATATGGGAACGTCCATCACTGGTAAAGCATATAGTCCTCGAGCAGGGTATGCTTCCGTAATAGGATGAAAAAATAAGGAGTTACGGGTACTAGGGAACAACGCCTTCAGTACAAATGATGTACATGAGTTTACTCATATTAGTACTGTTAGGGACCAGAGAAGTCTTAAATTTGTTACCCTTAATAATGGTACATTGAGGTCACATCCTTCGTTGGATCATGGTGCGAACATAGTTTTCCTCTGTGACAATTGTTAGAGTCCTTTAAAAGTGACTTAAAAACGTAGACCTCTAGGTTGTGCGCACAACCCAAGGTACACTATTACCTTGATACAGTGTGAAAAAAAAATTATGTACCAATAAAATAAAATGATTATAATACCCAAGTAAATGGGGGGCCCATATGTATGTGTATAAAGTACCCGCATGATAAATATCATGAAATGAAATATAATTGAAGTGAATTGAAACTCCGGTTCCCGATATTTAATAAATAAATACATATATGCGTGAATAGAGAGAAATAAAGCTAGCTAAAAGTCAAAATATTAATTTAAAAAAAAAATAGGAAGTACGTACAAGATTTATGAAAAGAAATGATAATAAAAGGTCTAACAATCTACAAAAATACAAGGTAATAAGGGGATACCTGACCAAATCCATGGGGTTGGATTGATAATTATTTTGCATTTCTATATTAGGACTATTAACACTACCCAAAATGCTACTAGAAAGTTGCACATATAACAACTATAGGGTTCGATTCGCACAACTACACGTAAACAAATAAAAATATATCAACCCAATATGATAAGTACACTTTCGCGTAAATTTATATAAATTTACAAGATTTTTTCATATTTAGGTACATTGATTCATATTTACAACGATTCTACTTTAATTAATTTTTTTCTGTCTCATGTTTTCTTATGTAAAATGTGTACAATTTTGAACTACATTTACATAAAGCTTATTATAATCAAGTCCAAAGGTTATCGATACACTATTATTGTAAATTTTATAATGTAATCGTTTTTTTTTCTATAAAAAAGGTAATGAAAACCTAAAATTGTGTCACCTGCTTGAAATAAAATTGTCTTTTCCAATGTAAATAAATATTTTGTAAAAAAAAAACTTTAGCTTTGTACCTAACAGTGTATTCTCTTTTTATATAAATTTCTGTCCCAATTAAAATAAACGTATTTCTTAGAAGTAAAAGTAATACTTATTATTAACAATGTAACTATTTTTAAATATCTGTTCCAAGTTTTAAGGTATATTTTACTTGCATTCATATTATAACATATTATGGAAGTTACTTAAAGTTAGGTATGAATCACCACACCTTGTGATCATAGTCCGATGTAATTGCAAACGTAGCCTTATACGTACCTACCTACTTAGAAATTTAAAACGAAGGTGTCACAAACCGCTTACGCGGCTGGGATTGCAAGTTGTATTTTGATTCCCGTTATTATGATAGCGATGATACCTTACGTTGCATTACATTATGTTTTTGCTCTTTTCATATTTAAATGAAATGTAGTATTATCGGTGTTATATTCATTAAACCTTCAAATCACATGCTTTTAACTTTTATAAGTCATTAATTTCTGAAAATATAGTAGAATATTAATGTCTAACCTATTTGTGTGGATCATGAAAGCAATAGTTGAACAAATATAAAGGTATAAATAAATTAAATATAAAGTATATACAATTATAAATACAAATGTGAATTATATATAAAGGTAGAGCAGGTACTGCTTAATATGAAATGTAATAGTTTATTTTCAGTTTTATATTGTTTGAACTTTTAAATCATAACTTGTAACTAAAACATATAGTTAATGTAATGAATCTCGAGTGAAAATAAATGTAAAAAAAAATATTAATAAGTATATGGTATGATAGGTGGTATGTTCATGTTAACGTGCAGTTGCGACATTGATTAATATCAAAAATATGAAGATGTGAAAGAGAAGTATAAATGGAGACTGAGAGAAAATATTAGATGTTTAAATGAGTTGGGTATGAATGATTCAGACTTGAATACTGTGTGGGATAATATTAAGAAAGGTTTGGTGGATACCGCCACCGAAGTATGTGGTGTAAGTAAGAGAACAAATGAAAGGAAAAGTAATACGTTATGGTGGGATGATGAGGTACGGGTGGAAGTTGAATCAAAGAAGAAAGCATGGTTAGATTTACTAGCAACCAAAGCTGGTAATTCTTCTGGTATGAATGATGAGATTGAAAGAAAAAAGGCAGAATTTAGACGTCTAAATAAGAGAGTAAAAGAAGTTGTTGAAAGGAAAAAGAAAGAAAGAACGGATAAGAATGCTAGAAGGATATCTGATAATTTCCAGGCTAACATAAAAATGTTCTGGAAACTCGTAAGAACTGCCAGGGGAAATACAAAACAGCCTATAATAAATGCTATAAGAGACGAGAATGGATGTATTCTGAATGATAAAGTTTCGAATTTAAACAGATGGAAGGAATACTTTGAAAGCGTATTTATGAGTGAAGAGTCGTCTGAACTAAATGAACTAGAAATTCCGAAAGAAGTGGAAAGGGGTATGGAGATAAGTGTAGATGAAATAATGAAAGCAATGAAAAGCATGAAAGCAGGTAAGGCAGCTGGATACGATAGAGTATCACTCGAGATGCTAAGGGCTGGAGAGGGAGTGGTGGCAGGCCTGCTGTACACCTTGTTTAATTTATGTTGGGAATTAAAACGGGTACCGGATGACTGGTGTAAAGCAGTTATAGTACCAATATATAAAGGAAAAGGGTCACAGCAGGACTGCAAAAACTACCGCGGTATCAGCTTGTTTAGTATTGTGGGTAAACTGTATGCTAAGGTGTTAATTGAAAGAGTTATGAAAGAAACTGATGGAAAAATTTGGGATGTGCAAGCGGGTTTTAGAAAGGGAATGGGGTGTACAGATCAAGTCTTTTCCATGCGCATGATTGCGGAGAAGTTTTTGGCTAAAAACCAGAAAGTTTTTTGTGCATTCATGGACTTGGAAAAGGCTTATGACAGAGTGGACAGGAATGTGTTATGGCAAACACTGAACTCATATGGGTTGAGCGCTGGTTTGATACAGGCATTAAGGTCTCTTTATAGGGACTCTAGTGCTTGTGTCAGGATCAATGGGGTCTACTCGGACTGGTTTGGCATCCAAAAAGGTGTCAGACAGGGCTGTGTGGCTTCCCCTTGGCTGTTCAACCTATTTATGGACCGGTGTTTGCAAACTTTGAAAGATGAAGAATGTGGGTTAAGAATGGGCGAGTTAACCGTCAAATGCCTTTTGTATGCCGATGATCAAGTCATATTTGCGTCATCGGAGGCTGAGTTGCAAATGATGGTTACATTAATGAACTGGGAATTAAAAGAAAGGGGAATGAAAGTGAACGCATGTAAGACGAAAGTGATGGTTTTTGAAAGAGAAGAAAGCAAAACGGTATGTGAAATAAGAATAGAAGAGCAAGCAAGTGGATGAGTTTGTGTATTTGGGATCTGTATTTAGCAGGGATGGTAGATATGACAGGGATATAGAACGACGAGTAAATGCAGGGAATAGAGTGAATGGGGCACTACACTCTATTATGAAGAACCAGAATGTGTCAAAGCAGGCACGTATGGTAATTCATAATGCTGTGTTAGTCCCTACTTTAATGTATGGTAGTGAAAGCTGGGTGTGGCAAAAGAAGCACGAAAGTAGAATAAATGCTGTAGAAATGCGGTCTTTAAGGAATATGCTAGGGTTGAATCTGAATGACAGGGTGAGAAATTGCGTGATAAGAGATAAATGTGGTATGCAAGATGATGTTGTGACCAGGATTAAGAAAGGAATGCTTCGGTGGTTTGGTCATGTGGAAAGAATGAATGAGGAAAGAGTGACAAAGCAAATTTATATGGCAGATGTAAACGGCCGAGTCGGAAAGGGACGCCCTATGAAAAAGTTTATCGACCAAATTGGCGATATTTTGAAAATGGGCCACGTTAGAAGTACCCTTAACCGACGAGCATGTATGCGTAGATATATGGATGTAAAGGAGGCGAAAGAGGTATGTCAGGATCGTGCCAAATGGAAGTCCGTAGTCTCTGCCTACCCCTCTGGGTGACAGGCGTGAGTGTTTGTGTTATGTTACGACAGGCTTAATGTCGTACGAAATAAAAATGTTAACGAAATAAAATCGCATGCGTATCACGGATTGACTTAATAATATGATTATGTATAACCATGGTATAATCTGATCATGATCATGAGATTATAATTTTTTAAATGAAGTTAGTTTTATATTTTATTTGAATACTTTATATTATTTCAATTAGAAATTATATACATTTAAAGCCTATGTAATATTGTATTTTATTTTATTCTTCAATATTAAAAGATTAAAAATCAATATTAAAATTATTCAATATTAAATTAATTATTACGTTGTAAGATTCAAGAAAACTAAAATGTAAAAAAAAAAGTAAATAGATAACTTTTCTTTTTTTTTAAGTATCGGAGGAGGTGTAGTGTATTTGCCTCCACCCTACTAGCATATATGTACTTACTCTTAAGTTTAAGGACAGTCTAATTAAAGATTTGCTACCAACCACACGTCTCCTTCATTGACACCTTTCCTAGATTACAACTGGATAGATGTGAGGTTGCATTGCATGATAGGACCCACAATGCAGAAACCTTGTGGGGCTGGTCTGCAACATCACTATGCCAGAAATCTCAGGAGAGGACAAGTGATAAGAGAGAGATTGATACAAACACGTTAGATTTGGCAACAATAAATGATACCTCGATACGACAGGATTCACACTCGACACACTCCTCATTTTGCGGAGCTAGTATTGGACAAGTATTTGTACAGAGTGATGCAAGGAGAGCTGACAATAGATATATTGCCAACAGCAACCCTAATCTTATAACCAGTGTTGTTGAAGCTTCCATGAAAGAGCAAGAGTTACTTCGACTAGAGAATGCGAGGAAGTTTTATACAGGGTTACATAGCCCAAGACCATCATCCCCTTACTTTCGAGCTCAAGATGCTAGGGGAATCACGAGAGGAGATAATTTGCCAACATTAAAATTCACATAACAAGACCAGGATGGTAATATCTATAGAGCCAGAGCAGTACCTGATAAAACAAGACATGATCATTATGCCAATGTCAACTTCAATATGCAGTCTAGGATGACTCAGACACCCTTCCGAGCTGACGATGAGACATCTACTCCTGGGAGTCATAATAGACATAGGCGTGGACTAGATTTCATTGGTGATTTTTACCACTGGTTTGCAGGTGTTGCTACAGATGAACAAATACGTGATGTTCTATCCATATTGGAGAAATTTGACCATCAATTGAATTTAACAATGAAATTTGTAGAAACCAATTCAAGGTCAATCCAATCACTATCAAAAACCACTGCAGATGAGTTTCAATCCCTAGCCAATGTGATAACCAGGACACAAGATGCTTTAAAGCAATCTAGTGATGTTATGAATGAGAATTTTGAGGCACTCAGGATGTCACTAAAGAACCTATCTCGCGCAGAGGAGTTATCTCAAGCTATCGTGCTTACATTAGTTGAGCTCACAGAATGTAATGCAAAAACTTCCCTGTTGGAAACCTCACTATTGACATCAGCAGAGTTCTACGTGTACGTAAGTGATGCAATGGTGAGCGGTAATTTACCACTTTCGCTTGTTCATACAAGTCAGGTAGTAGAAGTGATGAAGTCTATTACTCAGAGTCTCCCTGATAATTTAGCATTACCACCTGCGATCCTATTCGATGAAATGCTAAGTCACTTACCTGTTAGAGTCGGTGTTAACGCAGGTCATGTTTTATTAGTTATGACTGTTCCCATCTTTAAGAAACCGCGACATTACCTAACTGTGAAAATGATAACACACCCGATGTACATAGGTGGTTACTGGTATAAAGCACAGATACAACATGCAGTATATATAGTAAATGGGGAACTTGGAGAGTGGATGGGGATGGATAAGGACGATTATCACACATGTAGTTCCCTTCCATATAGTACATGCACACTTCCTCATGTTTGGAGCACTAACACGGAATATGATTGTGGAGCTCATGCAGTCTTACGGGGGGACAAGATTAGGGATTTATGCATGATGGGCGAAGTCCACAGAGAGTCTAGAGGTAGAGTTTTTATAACACAAATTGATGCCAATACATGGTTAATAACGCACAACTCTAATACACGAGATTTAGCTGTCATCTGTAGAAATGGTACTAAAACGAGTCAAACCACAAAAGTATTACAAAGTCAAACACGCTTGATCTTACCTGCAAATTGTGTGGCGAAGATTGACGGATATAAAATGATTTGACGGATATAAAATAGAGCCAACTCAGGAGATACTGGATTCTGTAAGAAGTTAATCTCTAGTAGGAGATAAATACATATTTGGTGTGTTGCCAGAACTAAAAATCGATACAGAGGACTTTGCGGCAGCAAGTGGCATCCCAGTGCGCATGAAGAGGGCCAATGAGGTATTTCAAGTTCCAGCCCCGCAAGTAGAGGGGAGTGTGGCAAAATTGTCAGATCTCATTGAGCACACAAAGAACACATCACAAATCTACAATTCTGAAATGGAGATCCTAACCAGTGAGTTAAGTCGCCTGAAGAAAAAAGTTGCAGATGAGGCTGCAGCAGGGTTCTCATTTGGGAGCTTATTCCGAGAGTGGAGAAATGTCTTAACCTGGGTGATAGGAGTGTTGGGATTAGTTCTTGTCATATATCTACTAATACTCATTACACGGAGGTGTTGTGTAGGGACAGCTATGACAACTGCTGCTAGCATGCCACTTAAAGGTTTTGCTGCTCCCTTGAACTCAACTCAACACCATATGACAACAGTTAATTTTTGGTTGAATTCAACAAAAGGGATAACTAACGTAACACCCACAGCACCAACTACAACCAATCCCAAATTACAGGAGGTTGTTACTAATGTCACATCGATAGAATTTCATGCTGACATAATAATAGCACTGATAGTGCTAGTTGTCACATTATACTGGACGAAAAGGCTGATAATGTCAGAGCATCGTCATATACTCGCACGCATGGGTTTGTTTACTAGAAACCAACTTGTTGCACACCACATGGGAGAGAGTAGTCTGGCGATCTTCTTGCTTGTAAAATCTTCATCTTTCTTGGGCAGGTCCCACCGAGTTCGAGATACCATACCAGGATATATATAGGAGATAGTTATGTACCATACCAGGTAGAGCGATGGCGTGGTCGTGCAAGCCCTCAAAAGGATACACCCAACTGTTAGGTAAAAATCGGCCAATACGAAGGTGGAATAATGTAATGACCATTAAACTTGACTTGAGTAAGATTTCTTTAATCAATGCCGACTGTCCTCTATTGCGGGGTAGCCAGAATGTGCCGTCAAAAATAAAAGTTGATTTAAATCATCTTAGCCACATCATCAATCACCATGCCAGGTGGGATTGGATAACACTAGAGTTAATCTCGGTAACGGGTCTAGCGGTGTCCTTCCCTGGCATGTTCCGATACATTTACCATTACAGCAAGCCGGCTAATTCAATTAATCAGCTAAGTGAATTTAATGGTGCTGAAGAAGGTGAACAGGAGGACATAGGAATAGCAGGATAGACCAGATCCATGTAATAGATAAGGAGTTAACCTGCGCTTGCATTTATAGTGATAATTAAGTCGTACATAATATTCATATTTACCACTGACCTTGATATTAAGAGCATATCCAGTTGGATAAAAACGATAACTGGGTTTCAAAAAATTATAAAATTTTTACAAGATCAGGGTGTTAACTCTCTATTGCTGAGAAATTTCAATCAAGACCCCCTGTAAAACTTTTTTGGTGCAATAAGAGCTCATGGTGTACGAAATGTAATGCCCAACGCTAGCAATTTTAAAAACTCTTATAAAAGTTTATTAATTAATAATTTAACTTCTCCCCATTCTGTCCGAGCAAATTGTGAGGACGAGAAAACGAAACGCCTTCAGTCGTTAAAACATTTTTTAAAAAATGACTGTAAAGTAATTAATGAAAAAAATGATATTAATGTGGATGAAAATCATTTAAATATTAACTTAGTTGATACAACTAGTCTGTTAACAAGCAATTCTTCGGCAGATAAGGAGAGGTGTGCAGCAATAGGCTACTGCAGTAGTTGGCTAGCACAGTCATTAAAGAGAGTTTACAAAAACTGCAACACATGCAAAAACAATTTAGAATCGGACAGCATTGAGAATTTTCATTCATTTATAAAAACAAAAGAATACACAAACAAAAAAGCTTAGCTGTGTTATCCAACCAAAAATTTGTTTGAATATTTTTACCAGTTAGAAAATCTATGTAATGAGATTTTAAAAACGAGTGGGCAGAGAACGAATATTTCAGATTATATTAAAATGATTTCCACAGTAAATTTACAGTTATCTTTTCTCACTTGCCCTCAGCATAAAGATATATTAGCAAAAAGCTTGTTAAACAAAAGTATAGATTTTTTTAATAATAATTGGTGTAAAGAAATAAATAGTATCATGTGTGGAAAGGCTTCATTTTGCGACAAAGATGACGATTTCAAAAACTTGGCTTATGATTACTTTGTTAAGCATAAGAAGAAACCACAAAATCAGCCTCAAAATATAGTTTCTTAAAATTAAGCTGTTTATAGTGAAACTAGCGCCACTAAAATACCTATTAATTCAAAAAAACATTAATTTAAAAAAACTAGTAAATAAGTAAAACCATTTGAACTTTAATACTTAATTTAATTGGGAACAGAATTTATTATTACTTTTCTTTTAGTTTTATTAATATTGATAAGAGATATAAATTTACATAATTATAATATTGTGAGAGTTGTATGGAAGGTTCATTAACTAGTTCACTTACCATTTGAAAATGCAGATTAGTCATCATCATCATTACAGCCCTTCACAAGTCCACTGTGGAAACATAGGCCTCCCCCAAGCAACGCCACAAAGCACGGTCCTGAGCCACCTGCATCCATCGACTTCCTGCATGTCTTACCAGGTCGTCACTCCATCTAGTGGGGGGTCGCCCTACACTACGCCTACCGGTACAAATCAGTGTAATAAGAAAATCTGTTTCTCAGCATAAATAACAAACTATTTTTAAGTTTGATTTCTTTGATTCTATGTGAACTTTGATGTGGAAAATCGCGAAAATGGACTCCTATCAAATTACGGAAAGAATAACAAAAATTGTATGAGTTATTTAGAAAGAATTTTTTTTAGATAATATCATTGTTATGTTGAAATAATACTAGTTTTTACGGAATTTATCGCGTATATTTAACTTTTTAATGCCCGACGTTTCGAGAGCTTTACAGCACCCATGGTCACGGGAAGGACTGAGATGTTTAACGTCCAGATGTCATAGTTAACCGCGGTTACCATAGATTAAAATTTAACTTTTGTTCCGATCTACACAGTATGAACTTATGGTATCATGAAGTCTTGCAGTTGTATGCTTGGGTTGGGATTTAATTTTATTTATTATAGGATGGATCTGTGAACATGTACAGGATCGCCCCCGTCACTACATCAGATTTGATAGACCACAAATCCTCGCTAAAGAACATCTGGACAATAAACATCTCAGTCCTTCCCGTGACCATGGGTGCTGTAAAGCTCTCGAAACGTCGGGTATTAAAAAGTTAAATATACGCGATAAATTCCGTAAAAACTAGTATTAATTAAATGTGTAGTGTTCGCGTAAATATAAGAAATCATTATTATTGTTATGTTTTGTTTCCTCAATATTTGAATTTTTAAATAATGTTGCTCGTTTCTCTTACTGTGATATTTTAAAATATAAAACTATAAAGTTATGTAAAAGCTGTAGCCTAACAGGGTTTCCTTGCCACTGCACCGAACAATCTAATAAACTTGATGAGCATATAAATTTTAGTGTTGTGTATAAGTTAATATAAAAGTTATTTTATTACTACGTAATTAGTTAAAAGCAACCACAAGTTAATGTACACTGAAATTTGGAAATTCTTTTTTGCTTTCATTTATTTATTATTATTATTTTCAACATATTTAAAATTGTGAAATAAAAATGTTAACAATACTGAAAATCTTTCTTTTTGCCTAATAATCCCACAATTTATCGAGAGTATTTTAATCTAAATCAAAATGATGGTGTAGTTGTTTATGTCAAAAATAATCTTAAGGCAACTATGAAAGAGGTGAAATTGGATCATGCTTCCTGTATACATATAAATATTTTTGACCATACAATTTTATGGATTTATCGTTCTCCGTCGAATCCAAATGCGACAAACTTTATCAACTCTATTAGTTCTTACTTGGACACAATAAAGACATGTCGTAACATAATAATAACGGGTGATATTAATATAGACCTAATTCCTAAGCAAAACGAAGGATCGAATGAAACTAATAATAGGGATAATTATTTGAATATGTTGTCAACTCATGGAATGCTACCTGGTCACTCTCTACCGACTAGAGGCGCTAGCTGTTTAGACCATTTTATGTTAAAATTAGACAAAAGAAAATTTTCTTCGCATATAGCAATCTTAAATACAAGTACTACTGATCATTCAACAATTTTTTTGAAATTAAGTAAAATAAAACAAAAGCAAAATGTATCGAAAACAGTAGAATTTGTAGACTACGAAAGAGCGCTCTCAATATTAATGCAGAAGAATATCTCTACATTATTATTTTGTGACGACCCGAATGTAGTTGCCGAAAAACTTATAAAAAGCTTATCTGAATCCTTAACAGAGAGTAAAATTACAATAAGAAAGCCAAAATCACAACGCACCATTAAACCTTGGATTACACCTGGTGTTTTAAGGTGCATTAGAAACAGAAATAAATTGCAAATGCAGCTGCGTTCGGATCCTCACAATGTAATTTTAGTAATTACCTATAAAAGATACAGAAATTTCTGTAACAACCTACTAAAAAAACTTAAAAGAAAATTTGAGAGAGAACAATTAAATAAAGCAAATAAGAATTCAAAAATACTTTGGAAAACAATTAAAGAAATAACAAATCTAAAACCTAATAAGACCATAAATTCTGATTTACTAAATATTAAATTAAGCCCCTATGATTCAGTTAACTATGTTAACGACTATTTTTCAAACATCGGTAGAAAGCTTGCTAAGGATATCCAAAAATATGACACCTCTCCCGGACCTAACAGCCTACATAGGCTTAAATCACATTCATCATCATTTGCCTTATTAGAAACAGATCCACCAGAAATTGAAAATATCTTGTCGGATCTTAAGTCAAATAGTGCACCTGGCTGGGATAATATCTCTACTCAGTTTCTTAAGTATTCTAAATCCCTCGTAGTTCCCGTGATAAGTCATTTGACTAATCTCTGCTTCCAAAAGGGTATTTTTCCGTCTTATCTCAAAAAATCTTTAGTGATTCCGTTGCACAAGGGTGGAAGAATAGATGATGTCAATAACTACAGGCCCATTTCAGTTTTGCCTGCCGTTTCTAAAATAATAGAAAAGTTAATAAATAAACGACTTATCAATTACCTTGAAAGCTTTAATCTTCTTTCAGATAACCAATTTGGGTTTAGACGCGGTAAGTCGACAGAAGATGCAGTTGTAGCACTAACATCTCATATAACTGAACAACTAGATCAAGGCCGTAAATGTTTGGCTATATTTTTGGACCTTAAGAAAGCCTTTGACACTGTTTCTTCTTCGATCCTTGTGCGGAAATTGGAAGCAATCGGTGTAAGGGGCATCCCGCTGAATTTATTCAAGGATTACCTGAGGGAACGTAAGCAACAAGTAAAAATAGGTGACTACATTAGTGAAGAATCACCGCTTACTTTTGGTGTTCCACAGGGAAGTGTACTAGGTCCTACACTGTTCCTTATTTATATCAATACATTAACTAACCTAAGTTTATTCGACGGTCGAGTATTTTCTTATGCCGATGACACCGCAATAGTTTTTACGGGAAATAATTGGAACTCGGTATTTAGAAATGCTGAATCTGGTCTATTAATAATTTCAAAATGGCTTCAGAGTAACCTTCTTTCCTTAAATATTGCAAAAACTAAATATGTATGCTTTACGATTAATAATAGAACGCAACCAAATAATAACAATAGTTTAAAAATACATTATTGTGGTAATTCTAATAGTTCTAGTTGTAAATGTACATTTATCGATAAGGTTGCATCTATAAAGTATTTGGGAGTTGTTCTAGACCAGTGATGGGCAAAGTACGGCCCGCGGGCCACCTCCGGCCCGCGAAAGCATTTAATCCGGCCCGCCGACGGTCCTTCGACATGAATAGTATATGTCCCGCGATAATTATATTTTGATGGTCCATAAGTATAAAGTAGATTTTACTTAGTAGAATAATAGACGCATAGGTAAAGGAGCCAACTAGACTAGACGCGTAGCCGTAGTTCATGTGTTGCGGGTCGCGGGGCGTGGGGCACAAAGAAGCGTGGTGAAGGGAGAGGCGCGGGCGCGGGTGAGTAATAAACTCAGTCGCCTACTGTCACCGAGTGAGCCGCACATAAAGTTTTGCTTGTTTGCGTGGGTAATTTTGTTTTAAATTTGTCCCGTGTTCTTTCTTGCTTGTTCGAGTGACGCACTAAATTCATAATTGTATCAAAAATAAAGTTCCGCTTTTGGGATAATGGCGTGTAAAAAACGAAAAGTTGATTCCGAGTGTCGACTGTTTAAAGAAGAGTGGGCTTGGAAATACTTCTTTACAGAATACAACGGTAAGCCAGTATGTCTTATATGTAACGAAGCAGTGGCGGTATTTAAAGATTTTAACCTCGCTCGCCATTTTAACACCAAGCATGCTAAAACCAAATATGCTTTAATGAATGACGCCGAAAAAAAGGTGAATGCGGAAAACCTAAAAAAAACAATATCTGGCCAACGAAATATGTTTATAAAGAAAAACACTGCTCAAAAAGCCTCTACACTGGCTGGATATGTTGTGGCTTATAACATTGCTAAAAATAACAAACCATATTCGGAAGGAGAGTTCGTAAAAGATTGTATGGTGAGTGTGAGTAACATTTTATGCCCAGAAAAAAAAAGAGAGTTTGAGTCTGTCAGCTTATCGCGAAAAACAGTAACAACGCGAATTGATGCTATTGCATCAAACTTGTCGACTCAATTAATGCAACGTATAGAAAAATTTAAATATTTTTCCGTGACGATGGATGAAAGTACGGATAGAAGTGACACTGCTCAATTATTGATCTTCATTAGAGGCGTTGACGACGAATTTAATATTACTGAGCTAGCTTGTTTGCAATCACTAAAAGGAAAAACGACGGGGCAAATAATTTATAACGAATTTTCCAAAGGTCTTCAAAATTTAAATGCTCATATTTCAAAATTATGCAATATAACTACAGATGGAGCCCCAAATATGGTTGGAAAAAACGCGGGATTTTCAGGTATTTTTCGGAACCAGAATCCTAATCAAGATGTTGTATTTTTACATTGTATAATTCACCAGGATGTCCTTTGTAAAGCTGCACTAGATTTTACCCATGTACTTAATGTGGTTATAAAACTAATTAATACGATTCGATCCCGGGGCTTGGTACACCGGCAATTCCAAGAATTTCTGATTGCAATCGACGCAGATTATTCTGATCTTCTTTACCACACGAAAGTAAGATGGTTAAGTTGTGGGTATGCATTTGAACGGATCTGGAATTTAAAAGAGGAAATACAAGATTTCTTAAAGAATAAAACAGACAAATGGTCTGATTTCCAAATCTTCGAAAACAAAGATTGGTGTACCGATTTTGCATTTTTTACCGATTTGCTCGAACACTACAACAAGTTAAATAAAAAATTGCAAGGACAGAACCAATTTATAGATGAGACTTGGGGTTGTCTAAAATCATTTAAAACTCAGCTTTTTCTGTTTTATAACTGCATGGCTAAGAACGATTTAACTCACTTTCCGCGTTTAAAATCCATGGCACCAGTGAGTGAAAACAAACTGAACGAATTTAGTCAGGCGTTGAAAAATCTTCACACAGAATTTGAAACTAGGTTTCAAGATTTTAAGAACATTCAGTCATCACTAGACGTTTTCTCGATGCCGTTTAATGTAGATCCGGAAAATATATCTGCAGAATTGCAGTTGGAAATTATTGAAATGCAGTGCAGCACCCATTTAAAACAACTGTTCTTAAATTCCACAAAACTAGATTTTTATAGAACATTGCCTAAAGCTGAATTCCCAAAGATAATTGCTCACGCCCAGAAAATTATGGCGATGTTTGCGTCGTCGTATGTGTGCGAACAGACTTTTTCGACCATGAAATTGCGGAAAAACTCAATCAGAAACCGACTTACTGATGAACACCTTTTCGCGCTGTTGAAAGTTACTTCATCACAGCTCGAACCTGCATTTGAAAATATTATGGCAAATCAAAAGCAATTTCATATGTCTCACACGCCTACCACAGCAGGGCCTTCAAATAAAAGTTAAAGTGTAATTTTTAACATTTGTGCAAGCATATATGCTGTAATGTTTTATATGATTAAAGGTTTCAACACAAAATGCATTTTTCCTATAACTCTGGCCCTCCTATGAAATTTTTTTAACTTTCTGGCCCCCCAATAAAAAAGTTTGCACACCACTGTTCTAGACCAACACTTGAACTGGCACTCTCATGTTGAATATACGAGTAATAGGATACGGAAATTAATTTGGATATTTAGGAAACTAAGACATGTCACCTCTAAAAAATTACTAAATCAAATATATATTGCATTAGCACAATCCATAATAGGGTACTGTATCTCAGTCTGGGGAGGTGCAGCTAAAACAAAATTATTAAAAATCGAAAGAAGTCAGCGTTGTTTACTCAAAGTTATGTATTTTAAACCATTTCGTTTTCCAACTGAAGAACTTTACAAGTTGAGTGAGCTTCTTTCAATAAGACAGATATATATTCTATCAATAGTTTTACGGACACACAAATCTTTGCCTTTTAACTCAGAAATAATGACGAGAAGAAGAAAAGATAGGGTAGCAGTAACTAGATACGTAAAAACCAAATTTGCTCAGCGTCAATTCTTATCGCAATCTGCTCATCTCTACAATAAGCTGAACAAAGATTTGGATTTATATCACTTGAACACATACAAATGTAAACAAATAGTTACAGAGTATTTATATACTAAAACATATAACGACACAGAATGTTTATTGCAATATGCTAATTGATTTAATTTTATATTTATTATGTTGATATGTTGAAATAGGTTTTGGTGAACGAGAACTGTGACAATTTATACGAACTTACACATTCACACTCACACAATACACATATATTTTTACACAAACACACAAACACAAAAACACAAAAACACAAAAACACAAAAACACAAAAACACAAAAACACAAAAACACAAAAACACAAAAACACAAAAACACAAAAACACAAAAACACAAAAACACAAAAACACAAAAACACAAAAACACAAAAACACAAAAACACAAAAACACAAAAACACAAAAACACAAAAACACAAAAACACAAAAACACAAAAACACAAAAACACAAAAACACAAAAACACAAAAACACAAAAACACAAAAACACAAAAACACAAAAACACAAAAACACAAAAACACAAAAACACAAAAACACAAAAACACAAAAACACAAAAACACAAAAACACAAAAACACAAAAACACAAAAACACAAAAACACAAAAACACAAAAACACAAAAACACAAAAACACAAAAACACAAAAACACAAAAACACAAAAACACAAAAACACAAAAACACAAAAACACAAAAACACAAAAACACAAAAACACAAAAACACAAAAACACAAAAACACAAAAACACAAAAACACAAAAACACAAAAACACAAAAACACAAAAACACAAAAACACAAAAACACAAAAACACAAAAACACAAAAACACAAAAACACAAAAACACAAAACACAAAAACACAAAAACACAAAAACACAAAAACACAAAAACACAAAAACACAAAAACACAAAAACACAAAAACACAAAAACACAAAAACACAAAAACACAAAAACACAAAAACACAAAAACACAAAAACACAAAAACACAAAAACACAAAAACACAAAAACACAAAAACACAAAAACACAAAAACACAAAAACACAAAAACACAAAAACACAAAAACACAAAAACACAAAAACACAAAAACACAAAAACACAAAAACACAAAAACACAAAAACACAAAAACACAAAAACACAAAAACACAAAAACACAAAAACACAAAAACACAAAAACACAAAAACACAAAAACACAAAAACACAAAAACACAAAAACACAAAAACACAAAAACACAAAAACACAAAAACACAAAAACACAAAAACACAAAAACACAAAAACACAAAAACACAAAAACACAAAAACACAAAAACACAAAAACACAAAAACACAAAAACACAAAAACACAAAAAACACAAAACACAAAAACACAAAAACACAAAAACACAAAAACACAAAAACACAAAAACACAAAAACACAAAAACACAAAAACACAAAAACACAAAAACACAAAAACACAAAAACACAAAAACACAAAAACACAAAAACACAAAAACACAAAAACACAAAAACACAAAAACACAAAACACAAAAACACAAAAACACAAAAACACAAAAACACAAAAACACAAAAACACAAAAACACAAAAACACAAAAACACAAAAACACAAAAACACAAAAACACAAAAACACAAAAACACAAAAACACAAAAACACAAAAACACAAAAACACAAAAACACAAAAACACAAAAACACAAAAACACAAAAACACAAAAACACAAAAACACAAAAACACAAAAACACAAAAACACAAAAACACAAAAACACAAAACACAAAAACACAAAAACACAAAAACACAAAAACACAAA
The DNA here is from genome assembly GCA_036936625.1 of Parnassius smintheus behrii. Taxonomy (NCBI): domain Eukaryota; kingdom Metazoa; phylum Arthropoda; class Insecta; order Lepidoptera; family Papilionidae; genus Parnassius; species Parnassius smintheus. Next base: position 41,300,503 of record JAUPFT010000025.1, read on the forward strand.
AACACAAAAACACAAAAACACAAAAACACAAAAACACAAAAACACAAAAACACAAAAACACAAAAACACAAAAACACAAAAACACAAAAACACAAAAACACAAAAACACAAAAACACAAAAACACAAAAACACAAAAACACAAAAACACAAAAACACAAAAACACAAAAACACAAAAACACAAAAACACAAAAACACAAAAACACAAAAACACAAAAACACAAAAACACAAAAACACAAAAACACAAAAACACAAAAACACAAAAACACAAAAACACAAAAACACAAAAACACAAAAACACAAAAACACAAAACACAAAAACA
>JAUPFT010000025.1:41303325-41305825 GCA_036936625.1 Parnassius smintheus behrii
AACACACAAACACACAAACACACAAACACACAAACACACAAACACACAAACACACAAACACACAAACACACAAACACACAAACACACAAACACACAAACACACAAACACACAAACACACAAACACACAACACACAAACACACAAACACACAAACACACAAACACACAAACACACAAACACACAAACACACAAACACACAAACACACAAACACACAAACACACAAACACACACAACACACAAACACACAAACACACAAACACACAAACACACAAACACACAAACACACAAACACACAAACACACAAACACACAAACACACAAACACACAAACACACAAACACACAAACACACAAACACACAAACACACAAACACACAAACACACAAACACACAAACACACAAACACACAAACACACAAACACACAAACACACAAACACACAAACACACAAACACACAAACACACAAACACACAAACACACAAACACACAAACACACAAACACACAAACACACAAACACACAAACACACAAACACACAAACACACAAACACACAAACACACAAACACACAAACACACAAACACACAAACACACAAAACACACAAACACACAAACACACAAACACACAAACACACAAACACACAAACACACAAACACACAAACACACAAAACACACAAACACACAAACACACAAACACACAAACACACAAACACACAAACACACAAACACACAAACACACAAACACACAAACACACAAACACACAAACACACAAACACACAAACACACAAACACACAAACACACAAACACACAAACACACAAACACACAACACACAAACACAACACACAAACACACAAACACACAAACACACAAACACACAAACACACAAACACACAAACACACAAACACACAAACACACAAACACACAAACACACAAACACACAAACACACAAACACACAAACACACAAACACACAAACACACAAACACACAAACACACAAACACACAAACACACAAACACACAAACACACAAACACACAAACACACAAACACACAAACACACAAACACACAAACACACAAACACACAAACACACAAACACACAAACACACAAACACACAAACACACAAACACACAAACACACAAACACACAAACACACAAACACACAAACACACAAACACACAAACACACAAACACACAAACACACAAACACACAAACACACAAACACACAAACACACAAACACACAAACACACAAACACACAAACACACAACACACAAACACACAAACACACAAACACACAACACACAAACACACAAACACACAAACACACAAACACACAAACACACAAACACACAACACACAAACACACAAACACACAAACACACAAACACACAAACACACAAACACACAAACACACAAACACACAAACACACAAACACACAACACACAAACACACAAACACACAAACACACAAACACACAAACACACAAACACACAAACACACAAACACACAAACACACAAACACACAAACACACAAACACACAAACACACAAGCACACAAACACACAAACACACAAACACACAAACACACAAACACACAAACACACAAACACACAACACACAAACACACAAACACACACACACACAACACACACACACACACACACACACACACACACACACACACACACACACACACACACACACACACACACACACACACACACACACACACACACACACACACACACACACACACACACACACACACACACACACACACACACACACACACACACACACACACACACACACACACACACACACACACACACACACACACACACACACACACACACACACACACACACACACACACACACACACACACACACACACACACACACACACACACACACACACACACACACACACACACACACACACACACACACACACACACACACACACACACACACACACACACACACACACACACACACACACACACACACACACACACCACACACACACACACACACACACACACACACACACACACACACACACACACACACACACCACACACACACACACACACACACACACACACACACACACACACACACACACACACACACACACACACACACACACACACACACACACACACACACACACACACACACACACACACACACACACACACCACACACACACACACACACACACACACACACACACACACACACACACACACACACACACACACACACACACACACACACACACACACACACCACACACACACACACACACACACACACACACACACACACACACACACACACACACACACACACACACACACACACACACACACACACACACACACACACACACACACACACACACACACACACACACACACACACACACACACACACACACACACACACACACACACACCACACACACACACACACACACACACACAC